>JAJMSP010000144.1:140912-206921 GCA_030558495.1 Pichia insulana
TGCTGTTGCTGCTGTTGCTGCTGTTGCTGCTGTTGCTGCTGTTGCTGCTGTTGCTGCTGTCGCTGCTGTTGCTGCTGTTGCTGCTGTTGCTGTTGTTGCTGCTGTTGCTGCTGTTGCTGTTGTTGCTGTTGTTGCTGTTGTTGCTGCTGTTGCTGCTGTTGCTGCTGTTGGTGTTGTTGCTGCTGTTGCTGTTGTTGCTGTTGTTGCTGTTGTTGCTGCTGTTGCTGCTGTTGCTGCTGTTGGTGTTGTTGCTGCTGTTGGTGTTGTTGCTGCTGTTGGTGTTGTTGCTGTTGTGGTCTTTGGAGGCAAATGTGGTGTTAATCCCTTACGTTTGCAAACTTGTGAAGTAGCAGCATTAAGTGCAGCTGTTAAAATCTTTGTAACATGGCCAGGATTCTTGTCAATTAACGTAGCTAAGGGGAATCCCTTTATTGCAAAATTCTTAGCTGCTTGATCAACCTGTGAAATTGTCATTGCTAAAGCTTTGGTCAATATCTCAGTTGATGTCTCCCGATCATACATCTTACGTGCCTTCGTGAGTGCAATCAATTCTTTTTGTAAATAAGCAAGGGCACGTTTCGTTGTAGCATTCATATCAGGTTTCGAACTTGTAGCAATAGGTTTTGTCGCATTGGTTGTAGATGTTGTATTTGTGCCCATTTTCGATGTCGTCGTCGTTGTCGTAGTCGTAGTCGTAGTCGTCGTCATATTTTGGGCATTTGTTATAGGCTTTTGTGGTTGCACTGAAAGTATAGGTTGTTGTTTAGATGCTTGTCCACGACTAAACGGCTGTGCATGTTGTAGTTGCTGTTGATTTTGCTTATGTTGTTGAGGTCCAGTGTAGTTGCTGATTTGTATAGGAATATTAGGATTAGGCGGACGTGGTATTTCTCCATGAGAAATCATACTACGTGGAATCGTCTTCGCTGATAGTTTACCCTTTGCTCTAGCATTTTCAAGTTGTTTCTGTCTTGCACGATCTTTCTCAGCAATAACTTCCTCATTAACACCCCATAACCATCCTTTACCTTCTTTAGAAATCTTCTTGAAAGACTTATTAAGTGATAAATTATGTCTAACACTACTTTGCCATCCATCAGGACAATAAAAATAGTATGGGTATAACTCTTGAATTCCCTTATATATTTCTGACAGTGACATACCACGTTCAGTACCTCTCTTTCGCAAACAATCAGTTATAAGCACAGAGTAAGGTAAGTTAGGTTTATTCCTATACTCCTCAGGAATCTCCTCCAATGTGTAAACCTTTTTCTTCGCCTTTGGTTGTCTCTTAGGTTTCGTCTTATCGCTTTCACTCTTCACTTTAACATTACTTGACTTTTTCTTAGATTTCTTATCTTTTAACTCATCTTGCATCACTTGTTCCCCATGTTCACGAGCTAACACTCGACCAATCTCCTCCTCAATTTCAAGCTCCCGCTTTGCATGGTCTTCATCAGTTATACCAACACCACTAGGTGTTGGGGGAAGCAATATCTTTTCAATCTCCAGATCTTTCTTTATATCATCAAAATTAGCAACTAATTTGTCAATATTTTCAAGATGAATGTCTTTGTTTTTTGCAGATTTCTTTGCCTTGTCAACAACATCGCCAGATTTAGGAATATTTTGCATTTGTTGTTGCTGTTCATCATCATTCTTCTTTGGTAAAATAAACGCAAACTCTGTTTCACCAATTTGAATCTTTGTCCCATCTTGAAGTGGAACTGTAACTCCTTTCTCAACGAAATTTCCTTCAACAAATGCACCATTTCTTCCAAGAATACTTAATTCAAATCTTTGGTTCCCAAAATTATAGAAAATCTTAGCATGTCGACGAGAAATTGCCTTTTGGTTTCCCAAATGAATATCAAGAGCTTCAGTAGATGGATCTCCTTCAACCATACGACCAAGTAATATCTGCATAGTTTGTATATAAAACGTAAAAGATTCAAAATCCAACATCGCATAAGCCTGAATCTTTTGCTCTTCCGGTGCAGTCTTTCCAGTGTCAGTTCTTGAAACACTATTGTTATCCTCATTTTTGATGACATTTTCGTTCTTCAATTTAACAGTACTTTTCATCATATTCTCACCAAAACTTGATTTTTTTATATGTAGATTTGGTGGTGACTCATGTAAATGCACGGTTTCAGTCTCTTCCTCCTTTATCTTATTCATTTCATCTGAGGTTTGTTTGCTGTTATCAACCTGTTTTATAATTTTCTCAGGTGATTGTTCTAGTTGTTTACGTGACGACTGTATCTGTATTTTTTCTTCTACTTTGTTACTTTCATTCGTATTGATGATCGGTGCAGTTTCAAAAGTTACAGGTATCACAGGTTCAACTTTTTCTTCCTTAGGCGGCTGTACAGGTGGGGGGAGAGTAGTTTTATCATCCCCTTGATTCTTCTGTTCAGAAATTGATTGTATACTATGATTAGATGTTCCTTCCAGTTCTCCGGTATTAGTTTCTTCTATTTTCTCATCTGGTGAAGTTGTTGTTTGTTCTACTGTGTTGATACTTCCATTGCGTTCCTCTGTATCAATCGAGGGAGGTTTTAATTCGGTTTGTATACTATCAAATTTCACTACAGATACAGTTGTCACCTTATCAATTGGTTCAGTCTGTTGAAACGATTGTAAAACTGATGACTCCATTTTCGGTTGCATTTGATCAGCAATAAAGGGCGCCGTTTGGAATTCTTCATAATCTGGTTGACGCTTGTTCAAATGTTCAGCAGTAGACGTATTGTCAGATAAAGACATCTTTCAATATCTAACTGCCCTGTAATGTTCAACACGTTGATCTGTAACTAAAGTAACAAACAAACACACACTTGGCATGTGATGGAAGTATACACAAAAGAAATTCAATTCCCAAAAAAATACAAATTCGAGACCACTGAATGGATCTTGAATTAAAATATAATCTCTGTTCCTATAATTTTTTTATTGTTACTTTACATTGAATGAATTATACACTTTGAATATATTCGCAAATGGTCTCCACATCGGCCCGCTGGTTGATCATCATCTCTAAAACATGCATTATTTGAGGGTTTGATTTCAAAATCAATCTATCCTCCGCACTAATCCAATCGAAAACGCGTCCCTCCTTGATCACACTAATTAAGTAGAAATGATCATAGCCTGCAGATTCGTAGGGAAGTTTCCCTGATAATGCCTGTATAAGAATTAACCCAGCACTATACATGTCGGTTTGGAAGTTGGGAAGAGTTTGATTTCTGAAATCGAGAAGCTCTGGAGCAGTAAATTGTAATGTCATGTCCGGTGCTGATATCAATTCATTGACATCTGAAGCAGACGAGAAATCAATAACCTTAAAAATTGTATTTTCCAGTTCATCAGATAATGCCGGATTATATTCATAAATCATTATATTATCGGTTTTAAGATCGCAATGGACAAAATTCAAATTTTTCAAAATCAGTAAACAATCCAACAAAGTTTGACAAAGTTTCCACCAAAGTGACGTACTTAGTCTCCTTTTTTGAAGGTAATCTGAAAGACTTGTTGTCATCTTTTTCATAAGAAGGCATGGGTATTGTTCCTGTGATGAAAATAGAGGGAAGGTACTTTTATCCATATAATATATTCCGTAAATCTCAATAAATGGGAAAATTCGTCCTACATTAGCAAACCATTCACTTTGATATTCTCGAAGCTTCATAGCAAACTTTGCTTCTTTTAAAATATACGAACGTTTATTCTTAGCTGATGGAATTTTAACAGCAACAACAAATGATTTGTTGGACTCTCCAACTGTGTATAAATGACATGAATAAACATATGCATTTCCACCTTTCCCAATTTGTTCACCTAGCTCTATGTTGAAAACATTAGGGGAAAGTACAAAACTATCAAGGGTATAAGGATCGCTGGGTATTAGTGAATCATTTTTGGTAAATTCCTTCACATATGGTGTATGTGGTGTAACTGGTGAATGTGGATCAAAAACAGTTGATGATGGAGAAACATCGATATCAGACAGTATATCATGATTGTCAAAGTAATAGTTTGTAGCAGGAGTGTTGGTAGTGGAATCCAAATCTTCTGTATTCAAAGTGCAATTAATAGATGGATTTTGCCTCCTACATTGGTTGTCTCCATTGAATGGATTGCTCAGAGGCACCAAATGTCGTCCCTTAGCATAGTATGGTTGTGTGGTATTATTGATTGAACTTATCGTCAAAGATGTTGCAGACCGGGAAAAGACAGAATCATTGAGTCCAGATATGTTTTCCTTGTCCATCCCTTTCTCCTGGTCTTCCATTGTATAACTCATTGTCTTGTGACAGATATATGAACTGAATACTGGAGCTTGGTACCTGCAAAGCAGAAAGAACAGTACATAAACAACCCCTCCTGATTACAAAATCCGGTCCTGGGGACTCTCCCCACAGAATTTTTTTTCTCGGTTTTTTAGGGGGCTGTGCACGTGATCCTCCAATTCGGGAATCTGTATATCTTCTTGGTGTCAGGTCTTTTCAACAACATCAGATCTAATGCAAGAGGAAATGTGGCTATCAATGACAGAAATATCCAATGAACAAGATCTGGTTTGACTCTTTATTAGATAAACTACCTGCTCCTACTTTTTGGGCGATTGTGTCTCTCAGACTAGTCAATAGTCTTACTATCACCACTTTTTTTCAGGCAGATGAATATTGGCAAGCTTTGGAACCAGCACATAAAGCAGTTTTTGGGTACGGATATCTTACGTGGGAATGGGAGCTAGGTTTGAGATCATATTTGCATCCATTACTTTATATGCTGCCATATTGGATTACCAAACAGCTTGACTTAGATTACAATGCAGTCTTAAATGCTCCTAAACTTTTAAATGCACTGATAGCAGCAATTGGGGAATACTATTTATACCACTTGATTCTTATCAAATCGAAAAATCTTAGATTATCAAAGCTTGTTTCATATTTAAGTTTGTTTTCTGCATGGAACTGGTATTGTTGGTGTCGATCTTTTGCTAATTCATTGGAGTTATCATTAACAATAGTTTCACTTTACTATTTGGAAATGAAATCGATGCTTAAGTGTCTGATACTAGCTGCTGTGACATGCTTGATAAGACCAACAAATGCGATTGTTTGGTTATACTCTTTACCAACTGAATTTATCAAACATCCAAAATACATTTTACTATCTGTAATAGTAGCTCTTGCTTCAATTACTTTTGATTGTGCAATAAACTATCACTTTTATGCAGAATTCAAGCTTCCTTTGCTCAATTTTTTCAAATTCAATATTTCAGATAATTTATCATCTTTTTATGGTGTTTCAAGGGTTGATTTCTACCTGTTTCAAGCAATTCCAATATTACTTCTCAACTATCTCCCTTTTTTTGTTTACGGAATATTCACGACTAGCTGGTCTCAGTTTAAGGGTTTGATGTTATTTTATATTGGAATCTTCACACTTATAAGTCACAAAGAGTTTAGATTCATATATCCAATGATGCCAATCCTTTTATTCCATACAGCACATGGTCTAGTGTCATTGTCAAGAAAAATCAGTGATAAATTAATGAAAATAATAATTTCTTCCATGATGTTTGTGTCGATAATATTAGGGGTTTACTTTACCAGATATCATGAAATAGGTGAAATTAAAATTACAGATATATTGCACACTCTTAGTGAGAAAAATGAAGAGTCTATGTCGGTTGGCTTTCTTACACCGTGTCACTCAACCCCATTTCAATCACATATCCATATACCCACTGAGCAGGCAAATATCTGGTTTCTTACATGTAATCCTCCTCTCTCATATAACCTAAAACCAGGATTTACTGTTGAGGAATATTTGGATGAATCTGATTATTTTTATGAAGACCCGGTAGAATTCTTAAAAGTCAACTTTCCAACTATTATTAATCCAAAGACTCCGATCAATTTCAAATCTGATTGGCCTCATCAATGGCCAAACTATATTGTAATTTTTGATGACTTATGGCAAGATGAAAATATTAAAAACATTTTACAACCTTCTTACTTTATTGTTGAGCAACTATGGAATGCCCCATTCCATTGGGATTCCAGAAGGAAAGGTGATCTCATTTTACTACAGTATAAAGGTAATTGAATTATGTACAGACTGATTGCTTTTATCCTGAACACAACTATATTTCCCACCTCGATTTTGCACTTTGGGGAGTTTCAGACTTATCTAGTATCACAACAGGTGGTTTTTCAATACTCTTATAATGTTTTTTCACTGTTGCAATACTATCAGCACGTACTTCATTCAAAAGTTTACTCACCCCTAAATTCTCTGCCCTTTCAATAACTGACTGGGCAGCTACCCAATCCTTCTTCCTATAAGAAACATCAAATAATCCGACGACACATTCAGGTACCCCTAACTCAGCACCTAGAGCAAACCATTCTTTCGCAATGTCTGGATCGTTAAATACATTGAGTTCTATGTAACCTAAATTGGCAAATGATTCCCTAAATCCTTCAGTTGCAGCCATCTGAAAATGATACCTTGCTCTTTGAGAATCTTTTTCGTGTAATAGACCAAGAAAGAAATGTGCTTGTGCATTATCAGATACAGGCGCCAGTTGTACTGCCTTTGAAAAATGCTCCTCAGCTTTTACTAATTCTTTTAATCTAAAATTGATCATTCCCAAACTTCTATGAGCAGCAGCTGCAACTGTTGATGATGGATCTAATTTCAAAAAATGTTCATACAATGATATTGCCCTGCTAAGCTGTTGGGAAGAAGCAGTTAAATCGGAAAATGGGACCTCTTCTGTTGGAGAAAGAGTTGCATCCACTTTCTTTTTCTGGTTTTCATCTTCCTTTCCCTCTTCTAAAGAATTGGTAAACCTTTTCAATTCACGGTCCGCTGCTAACTTGAACGCCAATGGATGCTCAAGCTCCATTAATTCCTTTATATATGATTTAGCCGTATTTTTATCATCTTCAGTCCATCGTTCTCCAGATTCATCTAATGCCATAAATGAAAGTGTACATAATGCATCTCTTGACCCCCTCTCTGCTGCATACTCGATCAAGTCATTTTCAAGTTGTAACAATAAGGGATTTATGGTATGGGTTTGTTTCCGTATTTGAGACAGCACGCGTTGAAATATCAACAAATCGTTTCCTTTAAACCTCTCTGGAATGGAAGGTGTCTCCCCTGGGGTAAGATCATAAATCGATTCTATCACGGGTAGGTATTTATTGAAGTTATACCGTGCATCATAATCAAAAAGTAATCTTGAAATAATTTTCTTAGACGGCAGTATATCCATTAAAAGAGGTTTTCCATTGGGTATAACTGAATAGTATCTATAAGTATGTTTAAAAGTATTAAGCATCGCTTGATTTTACAACTGAAGAGTTGGGCAATCACTGCTTAGGTCAGACTTCCTTTAACTTATAAAAGATCTGATCATTTTTCATGGACACATTTCCTGGAGGCTCGGGATCTTTGAAAATGACAATATAGCATTGATAGGATAATAAACACGAGAAAGCTGAATGATTACAATATTGTACATTAAACATTTATTTAAGAATGTAGTTGTATATTAGGTTGGCAACTTTAGGGCTTTTGTAGACATCATTGTGTGCACCAAAATCTTCATAGATACTATCTACAGTGCAATCAAGGTTGCGTAGCCACTGCGCCATTCTTTTAGGTTGTTTCAAAGAGAGTAACTCATCCCTAGTACTATGAACAATAACAATATTTTGCAGTGCATACCATCCATAATAAGACTCTTCACTCAAGTCTTTGCCACTACTTATAGAATTACACGAGTTCTTTCCTTTTTCTGAGCTCCCGAAATGTTCTATAATGAAAAATTCATAGCCAGGATACTCTTCCAAAAGCAAAGTAATATCATAAATTCCATCCAAAAGAAGTACTTTAGAGAAGGAAGGAAGATCAACTTCAAAATCGAGTCCTTCATTTTCAAGAATGTCTTTATACTCGATGATTTGCGTGATGATTGTGCTTCCAACAGAATGACCACATAAACTATACTCATAGGTATCATCATCATTACCTTTCTCACAATCTGTTTTGATGAGGCTGACAGCTCTCAAAATATCCAAGAGTAAGTTAGGAAACAGTGCATTTTTCTCATGATAAAGTTTATAGTCTATGCTATATACTTTCAAATGGTTTATTACAGAGTGTCTCCTCCATTCAGAGACAAGGTCATCAAAGTCGTCACATGTATTATTCGGGTCTCTCCAAGCACCACCGTGGATCAAAATTAAACATTTACTGACATTCTTAATCTGGGATCCCGTTTGCATTGTATCATTCACTGGTTCAATGACATATTTTTTCAACCTTTGCCTCGTCGATGTACCATCACCATACGTTAGATAGTTAGAAGACATACTGACTAAATTAGTTTGAAAATATCTGTTCTCAAAGAACGGGTGGTTTTCAGTTCGAGTGATCTAACGTTTGGTTTAATCAAGAAACTGCACGTGACATGTAAGTTTATTAGCCTTTGGAGAAAAGGTTGGTTTGTGCTTACGGTATTGAATAACAGTTTGAAGATCTTACGTTCAAAATGGTGGAAGCATCCAATAGAGAATCATTAGACGATGTTCATCCGATAGAGTTGACAGTACAATCGCTTCTTGATGGTCCTCTAGAAACTTTGAACCTAAACATTAAGTCATTACAAGAATCTCAAACGATACTATTTAATATTTTACAAAATCTGGAAGACCATTTTATGCAAGCAGCAAATAATATTAAGCCAGGAACCTATACAGTTGATGAAAATCCAAATAAATTGATTGCAGATGTAAATGGGCGGAGTGATGATGATTATATAAGTGATGATGGCGTTCAAGTGAATTACAGTGATGCAGATGGAGAGCTAGATTTAAAGACATACCTCAGTAGATTGATTTCTTTGAGAAAGAGAATTGGATACATTGAGAAAATCCTAGACAGAGTTGAGTGTAAACTTGTAGAAATTGAAAATACAGTGGGTATTCATTCATAATGAGTTTGAACAACAAAGGCAATATCAGAAGTTCGGTGACTGATTTGCTGAAATCAATTTTGTAAAGATGATTGTACGAAAAAGACATGTCTATGCTACAATTCATGTTCATGTTCCAGTTACACAATTGAAAAAAAAGGAAGATTCAATTTAATACATGCCATAAGTGGAACGGATATGATCCGGATTTGATACGATAAATTTCAATGATGTAGCTGTACAACAAAATTGAGGCAATACAACATGCAACACTGGTGAGTAATTTTATTGTTGGCTTATTGATTTTTGGAACCATTCTAATCAAAAGAATCAAAGTTGCGGAAATCAGGCCGTAAATAATAGTTAGCGCTTGCGTCTCAGAACCATATTGAAGATTGTGACCAACTGCAACATAATGAATCTTACCTTGGTTGTCTGTCTTGTAAAAATCAGGATTTCTGATCTGATTGTACATGTAACCTGAAATAAATAAAATGATAAGGGTTAATGAAGTAAACTGCCAAACATTTTTATTTTGAAAAAAATTAATGGCAATATTCCTATATTTGAATAAACCAAAGAGAAAGATGAGGAATCCCATGATTGAAATAATGAATGCAAACTTTGGTGCAGGTGGTTGAGCATCTAGATATTTTAGTTCCAAACCGGGAACCAAGCCAGTAATCCATCTAGTGTAGCTATCTGTATTTTCAACAGATAAGAACGAGAATTCACTGTTAAACTCACTCAGTTGAGGTCCATTGCCTGGTTCATAATAGAGTAACTTTGGAACTGCAGTAACTTGCATGCGCTCAAAGTAAGATCTAGCTTCTAAGTAATCAGATATAGCAAAGATTACTCTTTCTTTGTCCTCAGTACTATCAATTGGATTGTACATACCGCTCAATTCATCTTTCAAATTCTGCATATATTGTTTAGCAATTGCCTTATATTTAGGACCAAATTCTGAACACAAAGTGCACCCAACTCTAGAATCTTCTGAAGTTAAGAATACAATCAAGGCAAAGTTTTCGTTCTTAATTACTTGCTTGTAATTTTTCTCTGTTATGTGAAGTAACCCATCCTTCGAAGCAAGTTTTAGAGCTTCATCATAAGTGATTGCTAAAATTGATGTGACGAAAAGCAATATATAAGATAGAAGCGTAAGTTTCATACTGTCTGCAAATCTACCTAATCGACTCTCGTTGTCTCTGAATCCAATTTGTTGAATTTATGACACGATATTGGTGCTCTATAAGTTAGTGTGTCAATTTGGTTTATTATTGTATTTTCAGCGAAAATGGACACAACATTTCTGAGATTTTCGACGGCAAGCTCTTCTTTCACAATTTTAAACCGAATATATAGTTCCAGCCTTCAAGAGTTAGCTAATAACCCACCTCACATTCTATCAACTATTAAAATGCCTATTAGAACTTTAGAAGTCAAGCCAGATAGTGCTTCATTTGAAACTATCAGAAATGCTGTTATGGCAATAGATGTCAATCATTATTTGACCTCAATCATGAATGTACACTTTGACTCAAATTTCGAAGCAATTGGAGGTTTTCCAATTTCACTTGAAAACAAAATATTAAGTGATTTAGCTGTTTTTGAAAAATATGGCATCAAACCAGTATATATCTTTCCGGGCATAAAAACTCCTACTCAACTAGCCTACGTAAACCAAAAAGAGTTACCATATGAGAAAAGCATGACTAAGTATTGGGAAACAAAATCTACAAATACCAACATTTCGTCCAGAGATATCACCAATCCCTTTTTGCTAAGTAATTTAATGGATGAATTAATCATTATTTTGCAAGAAAATGAACTCGAATATTTGATTAGTCCATACGTTCAACATCATCAAATGTACTATATGCTAAAAGAAGGAATTGTTGACTGTATCTATACCTCTGATGACGCCTTATTGCTCAATATTGAAAATTTCATACTGGGTATTGATTTTGATTCAGAGACGTTTTTTTATATGAGCAATGAACAATTCTTGAAACAATTGGGTATTCCGTTCCGAAAATTCGTAGAAATTTCGATGTGTTTGGGTAATGTTTATCAACCAAGCAATCTATTGGTGTCTCAACCAACAAACTTCAAACAATTAGTTTTCAGTACAATGCCTACAGGCTTTAACGTATACGCATTCATTCCAGATACTGCTGAAAATGCCTCAAAGTTGAGGAACTTTATACGTGGTTGTACTTTATTAGACTATTGTCCAGTTTTGAAAATTGATGGTAGAGTAGAACCAATTGACTTTGAATGCTCTGAATCTTTAATCAAGGACAAAGATGCACCTGTGCAAAGTGGGCCTACTATCAAAACATCTACTGATAAAAGGCTTCCTGCTAAGCTAACTGAAGTGTTTGGATTTCATGTAAGTGATGAATTGTATTTCTATCAGTCCATTGGCTTGCCTATTTTCAAGTATATTGAAGCATTTGAAACAGATACTTATTTTGTAAGGATGCCGACAGATATGATCCGTGACACTATATACGATCAAATGCTTTACGGACATGCTTCCATGGAAAAAAGGGAATATTTGTTCAACTTGTTCACTAGCTGTCTACATAGATATTTCCAAAACAAGAAGATGAAACTTGAAGCAATGGAAGGCTCAAAACAATCTTGGCATAACATTGAATACAAATTTACAATTAGTGATAATTTCAGAGCCTTGCTTGTTCGTCATGCTACTGCAAAGTCGTTTGATATACATGCTTTCTTGAGCAGTTTGAATAATAACTATCTGGATGAATCAAGTATGGTTGATGCTAGTCCTAGCTCAGTCTATGTATCTTCCAGTCATGAATTAATATCTACAGCATTTCTCAGAACCCTAACAACATATAAGTTTGTTGAGAGTTCAAAGGAAAGGAGAGCTTTTGTTTTAACAGCATGGGGTGAAGCACTGGCCAAATTTATTAAAAAGCATAAAACAGATTTTGAAATGACTATTATTCTGTTTGTATTCCTTCAAAGAGTCAATGATTTGAAATTGGATGATTTAGCAAAATCATCAGATTTGAATGACATCAAAGACAAGGTTGAAAATATATCAATACTTCATTTGATTTCAAAGTTTGCTTCACTCTACAGGATCAAAAAGTTTATTATTGCAAATTATAAAGGACCTGTTTCTCGTTCCTTATTGCACTTTAATTCTACAGTTAATCTTTTGAGAACAGAATTGAAGGACTTTGTTGCTATCCATTTGTTAACAATACTATTCCTTAATAAAAATGATGAAGAAAAATTTACTCGTGATAACCAGGAATGGGCAGAAATTGCTAGCGAGGTTCCTTTCAAACGCGCTTTACCTAGCACTATTGGTGGTTTGATTACACAAGTTACATTGAAGTCTTCACTTGAGCTAAAGGATGGTGAAAAATTGAGCTCAAAATTAGAAACAGAGTTGGCTCCATTTCAATCGATTCTGGAAAATCCTGTCACAGAATCTCTCAACTCTCTTAAATTCGTTGAAACTGTTTGTGATATGGTTGATGTTTTGAGTGAATTCGACTTAGTTGGCACTAAAATGGTTCGTACCTTCTCCGAAGTAAGAGAAAAAGTTGCAGATACTATCAAGCTGTTTTAAATAGGTGATTAAGGTATAGAGAAAGTATATTTATATAAACGATATTTATTAAGTAGCTCAATAATCAAATAATCCCACACAATTATCAAGCATATTGACTATGTTGTCGAGCTGTCTTTGAATCTCTTCATCGTTTTCACCGTTATTTATAGCATCCCACAATGAAGGGAAATAATAATTAGCGCTATTTTCATCAACGTTGTCGATGTGATTCTCTGGCTGTGCCTCAATACCATAAAGAAGATTATGGTTCCAAGGATTTTGGTAACCACCATCTATATTTATCATCACTTTGTTCATTAACAATAACTTTGCATTCCAATCCCATCTATTAACGCTCAAGATACTTGGTTCGGGTCCACGACCACCATCACAAATATCATACCAAGTTTTAGTGAAGGCACTGTTCTGCTCACCAATTATTTTAATCGCTGCCACATATTGATCAAAGGCACCAAAGTTCAGACTACGGCCATTTTCATTTGCGTATTGCTTGACAGCCTCCATATTCATTCTTATCTTTTCAATCATATGCTCAACTTGATATGGTAAAATAGGAGTGTCTGCTATTGCTATAGCAACTTCAGCAACCAATTTGGTCATAAAAACATGCTTCGACATATCGGGATCAATACCATTGTCTTTAAAGTTTTTGAAAGTGTCCATACATGAATTTTTTGCATATTGTGAAACTAAAGACTTCGAAGCATCATTTGTCAATTTCATAGAAATAGCACCTATATTAAAATGCTCGATTAAATTGTAAGCACTAGATAGAGAAGTAAGTTTGTAATTGATTTTGGATGGATCAAACAGGATATGACTGGAGCTATTCATAGATATGACTTTTTCCACTGCTCCGTAAACGGTCTTTTGAAAGAGAGGATCTGCAGAGATGACAAGGTCATCACCTTGAATAATATCATCCAAATCAATGAAAGAATAAACGTCTCTTCTAAAAAATTCAGAGTTTCTAATCGCAAAGTTTGTAGCTCCGGCAAAGTTATATTTGGATCCTGTGTAGGAAACAAAATAAATTGTCCTTAGTGGTCTCCAAAACATGGACCTTGACATTTCATTGAAAACATTGATCAACTCTAAAAGAATTGCAGTGCCTGAACCTTCCATCGCTCCATAACATGAAGAATCTCTTGATGCTCCAATTACTATACTGAATGAATCCTGTTCCGAACCTTGTAGTTTTCCAACTACTGTCCACATATCTTTAGCTGGCATTTGAGTCAACTTATTCTGCAATAATATTTCATGATCGCTGGCATCAGCAGTTATTGTGACCTTTTGACCCTTGATGCTTATATCCCACTCTGGCAACTTAATACCATCACTTTGGCTAAGTTCTTGCATGATTGCAACAAAATCTTTCCATTTGATCGGTAAAGACGGAATTCTAGGCATAACGCCACCTTCATCTAACAATTGATTTATATTATCTCCCTCTTCGAGGAACTTTGATGATTGGATACCTGGTAGTACCATATTTCCTGGAAATTTATGAGAAAATGCAACAGGTTCTCTTTGGAGGGATTCCATATTGTAATACATATCAAATTCAGGATCACTAATAAACAAGACACCAGCTGCACCTTGTTCCTGAGCTATGTGTAACTTCTTATGCGCAGGGTAAATACCTCCATACTTTATTATGACAATTTTTCCGTTTATGTCAACTTCTTTATCATGCAATAACTTGTAGTCGGACATAGTACCATAATTTGCATAGACCAAGCCACCTCTTACTGTCATATCTTTGGATCCTGGGTTGAAAGCCAACTTGTAAAAATCATTTTCAACATTATCATCTACATTCTCTTTCAAATCAAAATCAAGGAGAACATTACCATTTTGCAAAAATTGAACTCTAGGTTCCAATGGATAATTAGTGTATGCTTCGAATGCAATATCATTATTCAATTCGAGGTGACTATGGCTAATCAAATCCTGAAAATATTTAGAAAGAACCAAATCCCCCACTGTACCTGCAAGATGGGGCATAGATGAGATGTACTCAAGATTCTCCTCTAGTCTTTTCGGATCAACAGCAATATTAACATACTCTGATAACTTGTTGTGATCCGCAAAGTCCGAACGGCCACCAACGACTCCTTCAGAGTGCAAACCCGATAATGATGCGATGTATAATATACCTGATACTATCACAATGTATAATATACGCTTAACGATCAATGGGTTCCCCATTTTTGATATAATTTGTTCGAATTTGGCATTGGAATAACAGTATAATTGATAAACAGGATCAATCGCGTTAGAGATTGGCTGTACAAATCTTCTGTTGAAAGAGTCCGCTAATAATCCAGCTTTTGTTCGAATATTATGGTTTGATGACCCCATATCTTCATCCTCTTCAATTTCAAATTCTTGAAAATCTGGTGATGCTTCATATGCAGGTGGTAAATCTAAAGGTTCTTCTTGTTGAAAATTAATGCTAGAGGGATTTTGAGAAGAGGAAGTTTCATGTGGGCTTCCATCATTTACTGGTAATGATGTATATCTGTTTGAAGGCATTTTTTATTGATTTATCCTAATGTAGCAAAGAAAGGAGATTTATTAATGTGATAAGTAATGCGATACTTTTTATATTGTTTCTGAATGTATAAGCTTGTGTATCTACTCAGTAATAAGAATTGAATTAAACTTGTAAATTGTTAGTTGTAGTTTGGGTATATGGTGGTATGTGTAAGGAGGTGGAAATGAGATGTGTGTCTGATATACAAAGTGTTGGACAAGAACTTATGTGCTGTGATAATCGATTAGTAACTGAACATAATAAATATATTGTTGTTGGGGGGAAGGAGGCGCCACGAAAACTGCAAGATGTATTTTTCAAGCATCAAACGATAAACGCTCGGAATTGGACACCGAGTACTACTACGAAAACATAGGTTATTTTTAAATTACACAAATTGCATATATGAAATGGCTGATGAAGAGGGGAAAAGTTATAACATTGCGTTAGTCTCAGATTTCTTTTACCCTCAACCAGGAGGTGTTGAACTCCATATCTACCATTTGGCTCAAAATTTAATAGACAGAGGACACAGTGTTGTTATTGCTACTCATGCATATGGTGACAGACAAGGGATTCGAGTTTTAACCAACGGTTTAAAAGTTTACTATATGCCTGTTGCAGTTGTATACCGTCAATCTGCATTTCCAACGGTATTTTCTGCATTCCCCTTACTAAGACAAATATTTATCCGTGAACAAATTGATATTGTGCATGGTCATGGTAGTTGTTCCTCATTATGTCACGAAGCTATTATACATGCCAACACAATGGGATTGAGAACAGTATTTACGGACCATTCTTTATTTGGATTTTCTGATGTTGTATCAATAATTCATAACAAATTACTGAAATTTACACTTACCGATATAGGACATGTAATATGCGTTTCTCATACATGCAAGGAAAATACTGTTTTAAGAGCCAATCTCGATCCTTCTATTGTAAGTGTTATTCCTAACGCCGTTGTTCATGATGATTTCAAGCCCGCTGTAGTACGTCCATCATTGAATAGGATTACAGTAGTTGTTATATCTCGATTGTTTCAAAATAAGGGTGCAGATTTACTCACTGCTATTATACCACGAATATGTTCAGATAGGAAAGATATTAGATTTTTAATTGCTGGTGATGGTCCCAAATTTATTGATTTAGAACAGATGCGTGAACGCTATCAACTTCAAGATAGAGTAGAACTTATCGGCAGTATAAGACATGAACAAGTGCGAGATGTTATGGTTCAAGGACAGATCTATTTACATCCATCGTTGACAGAAGCATTTGGTACTGTTTTGGTTGAAGCAGCATCATGTGGTTTACTTGTTGTGACGACGAATGTTGGTGGTATACCTGAAGTTTTACCTAGTAAAATGACTGTTTTTGCGAACCCTGAAGAAGATTCATTAGTTGATGCAGTGAATGAGGCAGTTTCTAAATTGAAGGAAAATCGAGTAGATACTACTAAATTTCATTCTGAAATTAAAGAAATATATGGTTGGGCAGATGTTGCTCGACGAACGGAGAAAGTTTATGATAAAGTTATGGAACAAGAGAAACAACCAGTTTTAAATCGTCTAATAAAGTTTTATAATGCGGGAACATGGGCTGGTGTTTTATTTGTGCTTTGTGTTGTTGTTGATTATCTTATTTTAGGTGTTCTTGAAATTTTTTATCCAACTGATGGTATCGAACATGCAGTAAAATGGCCGAGAAAGAAAATAGTACGAAAAGGGAACATGCATTGATTTTTATAGAAAGTGTATTTAGTAAAGATTTAGGTATTCCAAAAGTTGCTGCTCCTTATAAGCATGCATATTTTGAGAATTTGTCAAAGGTGTAAGGTTAATATCAAACAATTTGTCGATACGTCGAAATATCGATGTAGGTACAGCTGGACTGTATTTTTTTCTACGTTGTATAGGTGCAAAAGAAAGATCAACCTTTTTATTTGATGTTAACTTGTTGAGTAAAGATCTCTGAAATTGGATTGTATCTACTAGTTTCTTCTTTTCCAAGATTTCGTACTCGTCTGCTATTGAATTAGACTTATCAATTCCGTATTTTTTCAATTTGAGAGCAATGCTTTCAATCTGGTCTTTTAACTGATTCTCATGAACGATAGTCTCCTTTAGTTTGTTCTCCAATTGTTGTTTCTCGTCATTGGAAATTCTTATTCTTTTATGTAGATCAATTAGCTCCTGCTGAAATTTTTTTTCGTCTAGTAGTTTTGATTGAAGAACTTTGACCTTAGTCTTTAAGTTTTCAACTTCTGATGTTTCAACAACTGGATGTAAAATTTCGTGATGTTCCCAAATAGGCTTTTGTGAAAGTTTTATTTTTTCAATTTTGCCAGTTTCAAGAAACAATTTTAATGATGAATCTGTAAGTCCACAATGTTCTTCTCGGAGTAGTAAAAGCTCTTTTAGTAAGTTATCCTGCTCATTTGATAATAAATATATAGCAAGTTCTCTATTGTAAAGGCTTTTATCAAAAGATTTTTGCAATGTATCATCATTATTGGGATCCAATGGAATTTTCACTGAAATTGTAGTTATGAGATTTATATCATTCATTTCATCATTTGTTTCAAGGCAATGTAAGATCAACTTATTTAAAGATTCTATTGATTTTTTCATGTTGAGGAAGTAATGTGATACATCAAATGGGAGAAGATTGACAATAAAATCAAGTTGTCTGTAGGCCAAATTCCATGACTCTGAGTTTATAGCTTCCTTCAAAACATGAGTGAAGTTTAATAATTGTATGGATGAGAGATAAAAATCTACCAACTCCATATGTTTTAATGAATAAATCGCAATCTTTTGGGAAAACTGATGTGATGATGAATAAAGAAAAGAAATGAGTTTAGAATAAAGTCCAGTGGAAGAGAAATCGTGCATTTCTTTGAGTAGAGAAAGCTCTTTGCTTAATGATTGATTCTTTACTTTTTCATTCTCTAACTTACTGTTACAATCTTGAAATTTTTGATTTAGATGATCTACTTTTTGTATGATATCGGTATTCAACTGCTGTAAATTAGCTATAATTTCTTTTTGTTCGTTCAATTGAAGTTGTAGTTGATCTTTGAAAGATTCAATCTCTTCAACACGTGCAATCAATTCTATATTTTCTAAGGTTAACTTTTCAATGAGTTCTTCAGAACGATTCAATTCCTTTAAAATGCCTTCGTTAGAGTCATCTGGATTAAGCTGAAGTTTTGATTGTAAAATAGCAATATCATTTTCCAACAAATGAATTTTCTGTAACAAGTCATTTTCTTTTTCTTGATGATCTAATTTTAAATGTTCTATTGATATTTTAATTTTTTCATCTTCAACATTTGTTATTTCATTACTTGAGTGTACTGATTTCAATGCTAAAAAATCAATATTCAACTCTTTATATTTTGATAAAATTTCATTTCTATCAAACAAAACATTATCGTATTCCACTTGTAAAATTTCTAATTTAGCCAATGTATCATTGTATTTGAATTGCAAATTAATGAGATAATTGAGAAGCAGTTTAAGCTTTGTGATATTTTGAATGTCAGAAATTGCAACTAAAGATTCAGGTGATAAAACTTTAACCTTTTCCGGTCTTACAAAGATACCAAAATTTTCAGAATTTCCAACAAACTCTTCCTTTGGTAAACTAAAATATTGTTTACCTTGTACAGAACCGTTATTTTTAGCAAATTTACGACATTCGGGGACTAAAATTAAACCTAACCAAATACCGGGAGAAAAATCAGTTTTCCCTATAAAAGCAACTGTTCCAACTATTGATTTTCCAGAATTTGCAAGATTTAGGAGTACAATATTGTTTATTTCAATGTCATCATCCATGAGGAAGTAGATGTTTCCGAAAAGGGAAATAGTAAATCACGTAAAGTTACTTATAAAATTAAATTGTAGACAATATCAAGAACACAATTATGGAGGCTCAACGTACTTACTATATTACGCGAGGCGATTTCGGAAAGAGTGTGAAAGTTGTTTCAAATGAGAGTTTGTTTAGAGAAGGTGTATTCTTACGTGAGTGAGTGAGTGATTAAGTGAGTAAGTAAGTGATATCAAACTATAGATATGAATGGATTGACATTGAATAAAAGTGGTAGACAGGCTAAAGTGGAATTATTGAATGAGCAAAAACTTGAAATAAAGGAAGCGTTTACACTATTTGATATGGACAATGATGGAGAACTTGATTATCATGAATTAAAAGTTGCATTACGTGCACTAGGGTTTGATATGAGTAAACGAGAAGTACTTGATGTGATTGAAGAATATGATAGTGGGAACAGGAAGAAGATAAAATACGATGATTTTTATAGATACGTTGCAGCCAAAATTGTTGAGCGGGACCCAGTTGAAGAGATCAAGCGTGCGTTCCAGCTATTTGACGATGATGGTACGGGGAAGATCAGTTTGAAGAATCTACGGCGTGTTGCAAAAGAATTAGGGGAGAACATGAGTGACGACGAACTGGCTGCCATGATTGACGAATTCGACCTCGACGAAGACGGGGAAATCAGTCTTGAGGAGTTTATAAACATATGTCTTGATAACTAGGTCTAGGTCTAGGTCTAGGTCTAATATAGTGTATCTGTAAGCTATAGCACACTCTGTACTACCCCCAATGTCAACAGTCAACAGTCAACACACCCGTGCACACCAACAAACAAAAAGGGAAGAGGAAAGTGGAGGGGGCTCAGCTTTTGTGACACGACATGTGCACGCAAATTGAAAAGGAAAAAAATAAATTTTCTGAAATTCTAACTAAATTCTGAAATTCTGAATTCGCGCCTCCCCGGAAAAGAGAGCCCCACTGCCGAGCCCCCCCCCCCCTTACCAATTTCAATTGAACACTGTGAAATTCAGAATTCTCCTTCCCCGCCCGGTCCGGCGTGGGCCGGTGCGACAATTCGTGGGAAAGATTCGGGGGACATTGGGAGGATATGTGGACTTGGTGGGGGGGCGGCATTACTCTGGTCGGTCTTTTCTGATATTGAGTACTTCTTGTGATATTGTCTTATGGAGTCTGCTATTGCAACAACTCTTTCTAAACCTTTTGCTCTCTCTCTCTCCCCCCCCCCTCTTTCCCTTTCAATCAACATATTCTCTACTCAATCAATCATATCAATGTTTGTCAGAACTACTACTTTCAAGAGATCTTTCCATATCTCTTCATTTGTCAAACATGAACTTACTAAAATTGAAAATGGTGTTCAAACAATGACAGTTAGAGATGCACTGAATTTAGCAATGCAAGAAGAACTTGATAGAGATCCTGATGTTTTCTTAATGGGTGAAGAAGTTGCTCAATATAATGGTGCTTATAAAATTTCAAGAGGTTTACTTGATAAATTCGGTCCAAAGAGAATAGTTGATACTCCAATTACTGAAATGGGTTTTACAGGTATTTGTGTTGGTGCTGCTTTCTCTGGTTTAAAACCAATTTGTGAATTTATGACTTTTAATTTTGCAATGCAATCAATTGATCAAATTATTAATTCTGCTGCTAAAACTCTTTATATGTCAGGTGGTAAAATGCCTTGTAATATTACTTTCCGTGGTCCAAATGGTGCAGCTGCCGGTGTTGCTGCTCAACATTCTCAAGATTATGCTGCTTGGTATTCTTCAATTCCTGGTTTAAAAGTGGTTTCTCCTTATAGTGCAAAAGATGCAAAAGGTTTATTAAAAGCTGCAATTAGAGATCCAAATCCTGTTATTTTCTTAGAAAATGAATTATTATATGGTCAATCTTTCCCTGTAAATGATGATGTCTTATCACCAGATTTTATCTTACCTATTGGTAAGGCTAAAATTGAAAGAGAAGGTAAACATGTTTCAGTTATTTCTTATACTAGAAATTTAAATTTTTGTTTAGAAGCTGCTGATGTTGTTAAAGAAAAATATGGTATTGATGTTGAAGTTATTAACCTTAGATCTATCAAACCTTTAGATGTTGAAACTATTGTTAATTCAATTAAAAAGACTAATCATGCAATTACTGTTGAAGCAGGTTTCCCACAATCTGGTGTAGGTTCCGAAGTTTGCGCTCAAGTAATGGAATCTGAAGCTTTTGATTACCTTGATGCTCCAATTGAAAGAATTACAGGTTGTGAAGTTCCAACTCCTTATGCAAAGGAATTAGAAGATTTCGCTTTCCCTGATACTCCAACTGTTGTTAGAGGTATTGAAAAGGTTTTATCTCTAGGTGAATGGGCTTAAAGGAATTAAAAAGAAAGGAGATAAAAAGAAAAAAAAAAATCATTTCCTTATAACTTTCAATTTTATAAACTTTACCATAGCTAGTATATATATTACCGTAGATCTTTCACACAGCACTTATATAAGTAATCTAATAATGATATCATGTACAACTTCCCAATTTTTTAAATCTTTTTCATCCTTTTAACCCTATCATGAACTCTGGCTAAACTCATCTTAACATCTTCAGCTTGAAAATTTTCAACTTCAAAATAATCAGGTGCAAATTCAATTAACCATTCAGGTCTAACACTCGTTATTGTACGAATATAATTCTTGGATGTTAAAACAAATTCATTATAAATGACCCATTCATCTTGTTGTGCTAAAACAGTACTTGGATGTAATAAAACATCTTGACTATCTTTAATCGTAATATACCCTTTACCTGAACTCTTCTTTTTAGCAACTTGCATGAAAAATCCATTAGCTAATGCCTTCCTTACATTATCATAATATGATAATTGTTCAAAATCACCCGCAATCAATTCAATATCATGACTTTCCATCATTCTCCTTAATTGCTTTCTAACACTTTGTGCAGATTTTAATGATCTAAAATTCAAAAAATTAGAAACACACCACTTTCTTTGACCAACTTCATAAGCTTCATCACTTTCAAATGCATGATAAACATTTAATAATGTCAAATGATCACCATCAGGATGTGCAAATAATTTCTTACATTCATCAGCTGCACGTTTAGCACCTTCACCACTTGGTCTAATGAAAACATTCGGTACTGATAACATTGAAACAATAGTTAATATCTCCTCAGAACATTTAAAGGCTGGTGATCCAATTAATAAAACGGCAAGCATCGGATCAAGTGGAAAAACACTAGCTAATCTACCTAATGCTGTTAATCTACCTTCATCATCAATACATGCAAGATAATTCAATTCTTCTAATGCACGCATCATAGTCTCAGGAGCAGGTGGATCCATAAAATCAAAATGAACTAAATCATCAATGCCTAATTTTTTCAATTCTAAAACAGTATTTGCTAAATTTGATCTCAAAACTTCAGGATATGATTGTTCAATAAGTTCCTTTTGAAATGCTTCCTCTGTATATAATCTAAAACATTTACCTGGTCTTGTTCTACCAGCTCTACCAGCTCTTTGTTGTGCAGATGCTTTAGAAATTGGTGAAACAAGTAATGATTCAACCCTAATCCTTGGATTATAAACTTTTTGCTTTGAAAATCCAGGATCAACAACATATACAATACCATCAATAGTAAGAGATGTTTCAGCAATATTAGTAGACACAATAACTTTACGTCCTGGTCTACCACCTTCTTTATATGCCTTTGGCGCAGGCTCAAAGATTTTCTGTTGTTGATGAGGTGGTAATGAACCATAAAGCGGATAAACTTTAATTGGACCACATCCTTCATCTCTAGTTAATTGATCACCCTCCATTGAAATCTTTCTAACAGCATCTTCAATCTCTTCTTCACCTGTCAAGAATAATAAAATATCACCTTCATCTTCAGTTGCATGAATTTGTAAAACCGTACGTATTGCAGCATCAAGGTAATCTCTTTGGAATTCTCGTGTATAATAAATTTCAACAGGATATGTTCTACCAGGTACCGCAAGTAATGGAGCATCATTAAAATAAGCCTGAAATTTTTCTGCATCTAAAGTTGCAGACATAATGATTATTTTTAAATCTTTCCTACGTTCACTCAATTGCTTCAATAAACCCATCAAAATATCTGTTGCTAAAGTTCTTTCATGAGCTTCATCTAAAATGATGCAAGAATATCTTGATAATTCATGATCTTCCATTGCTTCCCTTAAAAGCATACCATCAGTCATATATTTCAATATAGTCTTACTACTTGTCATATTTTCAAATCTAATATTGTAACCCACTTCATCGCCTAATTTGACATCCATTTCATCAGCAACTCTTGCTGCCACAGACATTGCAGCAACACGTCGAGGTTGGGTACATGCAACTTGCTTACCAATTAGATGAGGCATATCATCATATAAAACCATTTGAGGAACTTGAGTGGTTTTACCGGAACCAGTTTCACCAACCAAAACCATGATTTGAGTAGAATGAAACATATCAAGAAATTCCTTTCTTTGTTGATGAATTGGAAGTTCATGACGTATTTTTAAAATATCAAAATATTTTTTACTAAACTCTTCACCAGTAAATGGATTTTGAGAACCAGTTGATAATTTTTTTATGTAAGAATCATCAGTTTTATGGCGTTTTGCTAAATTGAATTCACCACCATCATGAAATTGTAATGAGTGATCCTCTGGTGGAGGTGGATGTGCTAACAATTCCGCTTCGGCATGTTCAGCCTCTAATTCAGAAATGGAATGCTTAATCTTTGATTTTTTAGATGGTCTAGAAGAATCACTCATGATAAATATATAGGTAAAAAGTGGTGGAAGGTTGTAGTTTTGCTAAAATACAGTATCTGTTATTGTTACTGTGCAAAAAAATCTTTTTAAAATCTTTTTCTTAATTATGAAAAATTCATGCTCGAGCTTAGCGCTAGCTCGATCACTGGTTCCAAGCTTACATTATGTAAATTCATACCTAATACTCCTGGGAACAATACCTGAAGAACTCATGCATTCAGTGTTGTACGGATTTTTGACTGAAAATAAAATTGGAAATATAATTATATGAAGAAAATGAATTGTTTACTAGCTAGAGCGATTAATTCTACTAGTTATTTGACAAAACAGGTAAAATTTTACATTTTCAGCCTCACAGCTCTGATCTTATGTTGATTTGCAATTATTTTGAGGATTCTAGCAAGTTTGCATCAAAGTACCGTCGGAAATCGACCATATTTGAATGCAAATAGCACTAACCCGGATCTAGACTCTCGTAATGGTTCATACAAGTAGTATTAATTCCACGGATCCAATAATTAGCTAGACCTAACTTTTGCCTTGGCATAATTTAGCCAGAGGCATTCGGGTCATGTCAATTTTGGACTACAATGGTATTCCTCATAAGCTCAAATGGGAATTACATTTGAATGTGGTTGAATCGGTACTTTCCTCATTTATAACGGATAATCTTCAAGTGGCGGAAAAGGACACATGTCAGTTTCTAAGCCTGGTGAACTTGTGCAAAGCATCCCACTCTGAGTACACTCCCTTCTTGATACTCTTCGACCCAATCAAATCTTTCTCTTTGGAAATACTGGACACAACTGAAGTCGTCAACTCAAACACCCCGTTAGCTAATCGTACTTCATGACCATCGCTTGCTCTCGTTAGCTTCAGTCACGCACTAAGCGAATTTCAACTTGCGAAATTTATTAAAATTTTGAGCCCAAATCGATAGAAAATTTTGTCGCTAAGCTCGAGCTGGCCAGATTGAGGTGAAGTTTTTGTTTTGCGTTTTTATAAACAGATTCGATTCCTGTATACAGCACCTTTTTATACTTCAAGCTTCATTAACTGACTCGCAAAGTTCACATCTTCGCTAGTACTTCATTTTACCATAATCATCAATTACATCAATCTTTATTTACATAGATCGTCTATTTCTAGTTTCATCTTACTTATTTCTCGAGAACTCTCCTTTTTTCAATCAAGAATTACTTCCAAGTATAGATTTCTACAATAGCGACTGAACAATCAGATGTACTTATAAGGCTCCTTTAAAAATAGAATTCACATATACATTAAACAGAAACTTTCAATATAGTGTATTACGACCCTATTTTTAGGATAATATACTTAAACTCGGATAACAAATATAATTAAAATAAACTTACTAAAGACGCTTAAATCAATAAACAAAGCGTGCAATTTAATAACAAGTGAAAAGGTTTATAATAACAAGGATAACAATTACAACAAAGAAAGTCAACCAAACTACAGAAGAAACTCAAAAAGAAATTAATATTTTTATGAGTAACGATACAAGTAAAAAAAATCAACCTGCTTCTCAAAAAGCGAAAGATTATAGCACAGTCAACGACGAAACTGCGAGTTTTCCAAATAAAAGTGAAAATTCAACATCTCGAAGCAAAAATAAGAGAAAATATAATTTTCAAAGAGCTACTATCGCTTGCGAACAATGTCGTAAGGCGAAAACACGGTGTAATTATCTTCATGATGGTGCCAGTTGTTTTAGATGTGAAAACTTGTCGTTAAAATGTTCACTTCAAGATTTACAATCTGAACCAATTTTATCAAAATTTCAACAAAATACTTTTATCAAGTCAAGAGATGATAATGATAAGAAAAAACAGAAAAAAGGTAAACTCAATGTTACAGCAGTGAATGAAAGTTCAACCATGGATTCTACATCTTTGAGATCTGAAATTATTGATGGATCATCCTTTTCAAATTCTCCACCTGCTTCTATTGATAACACCACTTTGTTAAATTTGATCAATTCAAAAGTGGATATTATTTCTCAAACTTTAAACAACTTAGCATATAATGGTGGTTCAAATAGACACATGTATGAACTAGGTCCGTCAGCTGTGTGGAACCAATCATATAGTGGTGGAAAATTTCCACCTAACTCACACTCTCAACCTCAAGTACCTCAACCTCAGGTACCTCATCCACATTCACCATCGGAATCTTTTCTTAAAATGTACCCTCAAACATCATCGCTGTTCAATCAACCTCCAGGAAATAATGCATCTACTTCACTAAATTTGATGGGAATCAAAAACAATCAGCCTACACCTGGAATTACTCCTTCTGTAAATGCACCATTAGCTAGACCATTTTTACAACCAACGGCAAGATTTCTCACTTCTTCTTATCTTTCATCAGCTCAATCAAGGAATAATTCAATTAGTAACACTTTGAATAACCCAACAACTGGTCATGAAAATGATGAGTTTTTCTTTTTAAATGCTCCCTATTTGGATGTTTTAAATATGGCTTCAAATTATGGTCTTCCTTTCTCAAAAGAGATTGGTTTTGATATTAATAAAGATGCCGTTCTTTTATCTATTCAAGAACGTTATGATCTTATCAATAGAAATATTATAGACTATGATACATGCTTTAGGTTGATTGAAGTTGCTTTATTACATTATGGTAAGTGGATTACGTATAATGAAAATGACTACAGATCGTGGTTTGACCTGATTAGAATGGCTTCACCATTGTTATTTTGTACTTTAGTCTTATTTGGTTTACGTCATCACAGGTTAGATCATTCTAATAAGACTTTAGAATTGGACATTTTGCAAAGTATCCATCAGTTACTTTCATTAAGTGTTTATGAAGTTCCTCAACCAAAAGAGTTTCTACAAACAGTTATTCTGTTAACTCATTTTGCACCTTCGTTGTCATATAAGCATATTTACTTTGATAGTTGGTGGGTCTCCTCTTATGGCTTGATCCATTTCATGACAAGAGAAATGACAATGAATCTAATGATTAAAAGTGTCAGATCCCCTGAGAAAATTCATCAATATAGAATTTGGAATCATTTGACCGTATCCCATTTAATCAATTGTATTCTATCTGGTAGACCTTGTATCATTGATGAACCAAGATTGGATCAGTGTAGGGATATTTTAGAATTACCAGAAGCTAATTCATTTGATGCGATTATTGTGGCAGAAATTTGTCTTATGTTATCATTGTACAATTCGTTACAGTTTCCAGAAAACATTGATATAACATTGAAAGAAATTGAAGCAACTTATAATGACTGGAAGTATCTTACAGAAAGTATTGCAATGGGTAAAGCAGTTACTGGATTTTACTTTTTCTGCAAACTGATGGTTTTGAGAAGATTTATTCTCAAAAACATGTTTATGAAAGGTCAAGCAGAACATGTGAAAAAGTGTCGTGAATTTTTTGACACATTTATTTCATTTTCTGACTTCCTTAAATTGACTGATTTATCAGATTTTAGTGATCTGTTGAAACAGTGCGTCTTCTTGTCCATTTTTATGGCACTGCAGTTTAAGCAATTAGATTTGTTCAATCAAAATGATGATGATGTTGAGTTAATTAAAGTTGTCAATAATTATCAAGAGCAATGTGCTTTAATGGAGAGTAAGATTTTTTGCTATAACGGTTACTTTGGTCATTACTTTGAATTGATTCGCAGAATGAAAGATTCCATTTTTCCGCCACCACAAATCAACCAACAACAGCAACAGCAACAGCAACAGCAACAGCAACAACAACTGCAACAACAACAACTGCAACAACAACAACTGCAACAACAACAACTGCAACAACAACAACTGCAACAACAACAACAACAACAACAACAACAACAACAACAACAACAACAACTGCAACAACAACAACAACAACAACAATCACAGAAAGAACCGAGACAACGGAGGTCAAGGTCCGGCAAACCTACTTTCTAATTGGTATGATTGATAATATTTTTTTAGCCTGTTCATAGAGTTCTTTTTCCGATGACGTATACATGTCAATAATTTTGCATTTCATTAAGTTCTGTTTATTTTGTATTTCCACCTATAATAACTGTATAATTTAGAAATGACGGCAGAAAATAGAGTAACAGAGGCAGTTGAATTTACCCAAAACGTGTTCTGTTTCTGCTTTGTGGCAGAAAAATCTGGCGAAAGTGGTAGCAAACACAGGAAGCGCGTAGTTTCGTTTGATGCCTCCGGCCATGGAAAACATGTGTAAACTGTTCAACACCTTTGGTTTTGTTTTCTGTTCAGTGATCCAGAAAGATTATAAATATGAGCTTGGCTTCCACTTTATTTATTTAAGTTTCATTGGCTTTGCTTTTTTGAACATCCAAAAAAACAGGAAACTAAGAAATGAAATTCACACCAGTTTTACTTGCTACCTATGCAGCATTAGTTGTTGCGGGTAATGAACATTATAAGTCTAAACATGAAGAGACCACCAGTATTGATACCGACTGTATTGAATCTACCAAGAGTCATGATGAAAGCACAACTGTGACTATCACCAGTACAAGCACTCCAAAGAAACCTGTTGAACCAACTACTACTCACCAGAAATCATCTACTTGGGAAAAACCATCTGGTACTACAAAGACTGAAACAGTAACCAGTACTGACGACTGTGATGAATCTACTAAGAGTAAACCAGTTAAGCCAACTACTGTTCCTACTACTGTTCCTACTACTGCCAAGCCAACACCACCAGCCCCAGAAACTGAAACCAAGACTAAGACAAGAACTTATCTTCCACCACCAAAGCCATACCACAACTCCACTGAACCTATCACTCCAGTCACTCCAGTCACTCCAGTCACTCCAGTCACTCCAGTCACTCCAGTCACTCCAGTCACTCCAGTCACTCCAGTCACTCCAGTCACTCCAGTCACTCATGTTACACCAACCACTCCAGTCACTCATGTGACACCAACTACTCCTGTTTATCCTGTTCATCCAGGTAGTGGAACTGTTGTCGTTCCACCGGGTACTAATGTTCCAGGTAAACCAGAATTATCAACCTATGTTGGTGATGCTATGAAGGCTACCGGTTCAAATGCAGCTGTTTTAGTTGCAGCAGCTGTTGCATTTTTATTGTAGGATTGACAATTTAGTGAAGCACGAATGTAAATTACAAAGTAGTATTTTTTGTTTAAACTATGTATCTTTAATTATACAGTGCTAAAAATTGATCTACTCAACATCATCAAAAGTCTCACCTTCAACTAATTCTGGGATATCTTCATCACCATGAGCGTGAGAGTGAGCGTGAGCACCTTGGTTTTGCAATTGTGCTAAACTTTCAGGATTCTGTTGGAAAGATTGTGCAAGTTTCTTCAATAAATCAAGATTTTCAGCACCGAGCTGGGTAAGAATACCTGGCAATAATTCAGTAATTTTCTTTTCTTGACCGAAACCAGTAACTGCATAAGTGTTGTTTGCAGCACATGCTTGAACACCAACTCTGTTAAAGTGTAAAACTGAACCATCGTCTCTGAAAAAGTTTGCTTCAGCAACATCGGTAAGAGTTGTTGGATTGAACTTTGCTAATGCAGCTTGAACTTTTGAATCGTCACCTTCAGATGATTTGTTGACTTTCTTTGCTGCAACTCTCTTACCTGCAACTTTCTTTGCAGAACTCTTTTGCAATTTTGCTAATTTTTCTGGATCAATAGGCATATTTAGGTGTTTGTATTGGAAAGTGTGAAAAAGTAAGACTCAACAGCTCCTCAATATGACAAGCTTAAAGTGAAATTCTCGACGTCGAAAGCGAATCTTGGACACTGTTGGCGAAATTTGGGAAAAAAATAGACGTAAACTGAGTCTGATCGACGACGCAAAAATCGACGTGGTGCATGCATCTGGAGGCTCGTTAAAGGATTAAGTGTTTAAGGTATTATTAATTAATTGATGTATAAAAAGTGTGTATTATTGAATTACAAGGGGGTTTCACCATTCTCTTTCATCTGCTCTAACAGTCGTTCTCTATTTCTTTTACAGGTCATGGTACCTACATGACGTTTCAGTGCGTCTCGTCTGGCGAAACCTTTATGGCACTGGGGACAAACATTAGGTGGTGTTTTCAGATGAATTTTTTCATGTCTTTTCAAATCAGATGATCTTTTGAATGATATTGAACATTCCGAACATTTGAAATTTCGTAATGCATCATCAGAATTGTTTGCAAAAATTTTAGAACTCTTTCTCCTCTGTTTGCTATTCCCATTATCATTATAATTATCATCATCATTCTCATTTTCATTCACATTCTCATCTTCATCATCACCTTCACCACCTTCATCATCGTCATCATCATTTTCATCATTGCCTTCATCTTCTTCTTCTTCATCACTATCATTGTGGTGTTTGGGTTTGCGAAATTGTGTATATGACAATTCATCTGTTGATTTGAAAATATCCAGTGAGAACTGTGGGAAATCCAAATTAGTAGGTGGATTCCTCAAAGGGTTTTCTGTAAATGGGGGGACAATAAAATTAGTTGGTGAATTCCCTAGGTCAGGTAACATTTTATGTTGTTGATGATGATTTTTCTGATAATGACTAAGGAAGGGGTCTTTGTGTCCTTGTGTAGCATTTGAAATTGCGGTGTTTATTGAGCTATGATCATTCCCGTTCCCATTTTTGTAAGTATAATTGCTATGATTGTCTGTTGATATTGTGGATATTGTACTTGAACTCTTTTGAATTTCAGTATTGTTAATATTGAAATTACAATCATCATTTTGATCTATACGTTGTAGATATTGTCTTGAAATTGGTAATCCACCATGAGGTGAATTTGAATATTGTAGACGGTTTAAAATATCTCTTATAGTTGGATCTATTTGCTTTTCATGAATTTTAACAACTTCACTTGCAGCCTTGAGAAATGCCAAATCTTCATCTGTTATCTTTGTCCCTAGTGGAGGTATTGGTATAGTTGATTTCGGAGGTTGTGGTTTAGAGGAATTGAGTAATCTAAACAATTCTTCCTCTCGCTGAGAACCCGCTCCAGCGACAGATAGTGAAGATTCTGAATGTTTTACAACATGAACGTTGATAGAGTCATTATTATTATCTTCTGTATTATTATGATCTGGAATGGGATGTTGGAAATTGTTTCGTTGATTAAACGACATCATCAAGGTAATGTTGATGTTTGCAATAAATCAATTTCTAATTCGTTTGTTTGAAAAAGAGCCCGTAGAGATATGAATTTTTTTTCTAATTTAAACTCCGTAATTATTCCAAAGTATATATTGTACACTACTTCGAGACAACCTCGTTATAGAAGTAGTAGTGTTGATATAAAATAGAAGAAGAAATTAGGACCGAAGACCACCCTGTTGTGGAAGAAGATGTGAATGGAAGTCGGCGATGAGGGAAGTATGGTTTTGGTTGTTGTGAAAGAACCACAGAGACGTTTGTTAAGAGAAATGGAACGCAAAGGAACCACAACTGGTGTCAAAACACGTGACACAGAGAAGAAATAAGTGAAAGCCACACTTTTTTTTTTCAAATTTAAATCTCAAGAAAAGCAAAAAATTTTACTCTAAGTTATAACGGTTCATTTACAAAGATAAACTATTAAGATCTAATCTAATTAATTTGTTTCACCAACATTGATTCTCTTGCAGGTCCAGTACCAACCCATTGGATTGGAACATTCAAGTATTCTTCAATAAAAGCAAGATAATTTTTCGCATTAATAGGTAACTCATCGTATGTTTTAATATTAGTAATATCTTCTTCCCAACCAGGGAATGATTTATAAACAACTTCAACTTTACCTAAAACGTTCAGACATTCTGGGAATGATTTAAGTATTTGACCATTATATTTATAATCAATTGCAACTTTAATTTCTTTGAAAGTATCTAAAACATCTAATTTTGTAATATTAAGTGAAGTATAACCATTGATCCAAGTTGAATATTTTAAAACCACTAAATCTAACCAACCACATCTTCTCTTTCTACCTGTTGTAACACCATATTCATGACCAATATCTTGTAAAGATTCACCAATTTCATTTAATTGTTCAGTTGGGAAAGGACCTTCACCAACTCTAGTTGTATAAGCTTTAACAACACCATAAATATTTTTAATTGCAGTTGGTGGAATACCTAAACCTGTTAAAACACCACCAATACCTGTATTAGAAGATGTAACATAAGGATAAGTACCAAAATCGATGTCTAACATTAAAGCATTTGCACCTTCAATAAGTATTTTTTTATTTTCCTTTAATGCATTATGCATAAATTCAACTGAATCAACAACAAAAGGTTTAATTTGTTCCCTTAAAATTTTATATCTATTAATTTCATTTTCAATATCATAATCAAAATTACCATACCTTTTAGTTCTAGTTGTATATAATCTTCTTAATTTAGTTTCAAATTCATTCCAAGCACCAGGTTCATCACTAATTAAATGATGAACTCTAATACCAGATCTTGAAACTTTTGTTGAATAAGTTGGACCAATACCTTTACCTGTAGTACCAATTGATTTTTTATTACCAGATAATTCGGCTTCTCTTAATTTATCAACTCTTTGATGAAAATCGAAAACTAAATGAGCTCTTAAAGATAAAAATAATCTATCTCTACATTTTAAACCTTGTTGTTCAATTTTTTCTAATTCATCAAAAAACGATGGTATATGAACAACAACACCAGAACCAACAAGGTTTAAACATTTTTTATTAACTAAACCTGAAGGTAACATATGAAAATCATATTTTGTTTCACCAACAACAATTGTATGACCTGCATTATTACCACCTTGACATCTAGCACAAACTTCAATATCATCACATAAAAGGTCAACTAATTTACCCTTACCTTCATCACCCCATTGAGAACCTAAAACAACATCGGCCATTTTTATGTATAATAATTGATACTATATGAACGTGTAATGTGCACGTTAAACCAAGAGAAGGAACAAGAAGAAGGAGAGGAGGGAAAGAACCAAGAAAGTAGAAACAACATATTAAAATACAGACATTATCTATGCATCTTCACGTTTATTTCAATGAAGGTAATATTATGACTTAATTAATTTAGTCCTGGAGACTGGTGTCCCGATTGGCTGCGCGCCTTATTCGCTTCAGGGCCAAGTCAAGTCATCAATCACAGTGCCACAGCAGCAACACTAGCTAGCACTCACCACAGCGGTCCGGCTATTCATCTTCCTCCTAGTGTACTGTGGGAGTGACAAGGTATATTCATGTATTCAGAAAGTAGCTGTGTGTGTAGGTTGGTTGGAGGTGTGCGTGTAGATGTGTAGGTGTAGGTAGCCGCTACACAGCTGACTTCTGTCTCGCTCGCCTGCAACAAGTTGGTGTGTTGTGTCGCGGGGGACCATTTACAAAGATCCAAAATCAGACATACAATACATTACCTAATCGGGAAGAGAAGGTGAAAAATACGCGAAATTAATATATAGAATTTATTATTTGGCGAAAAATTCATTCAAGAAGTACACAGATTTATATAGTAGAAAGATGATGGAGCAGTGTTTATTGGTGCTTGGAGAAGATAAACTTACCAGCAGTAAAGATGCCAGTACCAAACACTTTCCAGCAGACAACACCTTGTTGTTTGAGATCAGAAACAGATGGAATCACAGGAGCAAAACTCTTCTTGATTCCTTCAGCGGTAAAATCTTGCTTCCATTGCTGGCCGTATGGAATTGGTTCGTGTGCAGATTGGTATGTAACAGCAGACATGTGTGTAATACGATAATATGTGCGAAATATACCGCTGATGGCATCAATATATGCCAGCAGATACTGCTGATTTTATACAATCGGAGTCGGGAGTTAGTCCCGAAAGGCGGAAGGGGTCCCTCCACGTTCTACGCTTACACACCCACGTGTCTTGTTGTAGCACGTGTGTGCAAGAGTGAGGGAGTGGGAAGGATTAACCGTGCGTGCAAGCATAGATTAGATTAAAAAATTATTTTAGAGTATTATGTTTAGACAGGTCCGGTGTGGTGGGGTTGAATATAGTTAGTTAGTTAGTAGGCTGTAGACAAGAAATAGTCTTTCTTATTGGGTTTGTTTGTTGGTTGTTCTCATGCATGTTTGGAAAAGCAAAACTTACCAAGATGGTATGCACCAACAATGAAAACATTGTAAAGCACTTTACCTTGTGCCTTAAGATCTTGACCAGTTGGAATAATAGATCCAACATTCTTTCTAAATCCCTTGTATGTGAAATCCTCCTTCCATTGGTCCTTGTAAGACATTGGTTCATGGCCATCTGCGTGAACTGGAATTTGCACTTGAGTAGACATCTTGATAAATAAACCTTGTATTGACTAAATTAGAAATCTCAAAAGCAACAGAAGCATCTTCCCTCACTTTTCGACATAAAGTGGGAAATACTCTCCTTTTATAACAACTACGTAGCAACTGAAAAATAAACGCTCCGCACAGGGTCCCGTTTTGTTTTCCCGGGCAGGGTGGGAAGTTCACTGGGCCGGAGAAGCCCACTAGGCCGCACTCTGGGCCCTGAAGACAACTCTGACTTGTCTAAACATTCAGCCTCATTTAGTCATGCATTGGGATTGGACACCCAGGTTTACTGCTGGCTGAAGTTGTGTTAAAGCTAATTCCAATTTCCACAGTAGTGCGTAAACCGTCGCAGATTAAGCATGGTCATCTCTTAATCGAATTGTTATCTGGGGCAATTTGGGTACACACGTGGCAGCACGTGGCCTAATTATGTAAACGAGTCTAGCTTTTAATAGCGAACTCCGAAGTCTGTATGAAGCTAAACTGATTTAAAGTGAAAAAATAAATTTTAGAAAAAAGAAAGGGGTCAACTGGGAATTGAACCCAGGGCCTCTCGCACCCAAAGCGAGAATCATACCACTAGACCATTAACCCTTTTCGCGAAAATTAAATTTGACCTATCTTTACAACTTTAAGAAAAAAGTGGCCCAATCCCATCAAACACTTTTGTGAATATTACTTGTAAATTTTTCCTTCTTGTAATTCAACTATTAGAGTCTATCGACTTTCCTGGAATAATCAACTTGTTGAGATGAAACGCGTAGCTCATCGAGTTGATCTAAAATATCTAGCGCACTCATATGAAAAGTTTTTCTTACATGTGAGAATATCTAACTAAGTAGGATTCTTTATAGAGTAACAGATCATACATATAATTATGGCACTTGATATAAAAAGACAGTTGCTAGAAAGAACACATGGTATTCAACACAACTAGTAATAAAATAACTCAACAATCACTTATAACAGAAATCAGCTATATTTGAATGGTTTAAAATTCCTTAAAACCTTGATTATTTGTTTATGGTTTTGCTGAATCTTATATGTTTTCTCTAGCAACTGTCTCTGTAGACTACGTGCCATATTTATGTGTATGATTTGTTACTCTATAAAGAACCCTACATAGTTGGTTATTCTCACATGATATGAAGCTTTTTCACATGAGTGGGCTAGAGAATTTAAATCAACTCAATTCATCACAACGTTTACTGGTTCTTGTCAGAGCTATTTATTAGCTGATAGCAGTTCTTTTGACCGGTTTGTCTCAGTTTATATCCAAAGTAATTTTGAGCTGAAATTGGTAACAATTTTCAAATTAGAAATTTCTTTGCAGATACACTTCCTGGCCAAATTTTTACAGCAAACTAGCAACTAATCATACAATGCTCCCGTTGCAAGAATAGATTTCAACCCCCTGTATTTTCTAGCAACTGTCTTTGTATAGAAGGTTTTTACGATTTGTTTCGAACAATTCAGCCCACTAAACTCATTAAAGACCCTTTTGCCATGCTTGCAGTTGTGTAAAGAAGATAAGTGCCATCATTAGTTAGACGATTTGTTTACAACAATGATTACTTTTACCAGAGGAATGTATAGGTCACAGGGTGACAACATACTTATATACCACTGCATAGGACGGAGACCAGTGCATTACTCATATGATTCATACTTATTACAATAGAATGTCATGGAGAGTATGAAAAGCTGAATACAATTCCATCAATAAAAAGTCTTTGTAATACAACGTCCTAATTTACCATACAAAACCTGCTGCTAAGGAATTTTAACAGTATCAACTTGATACTTTCAAATGTGCAATCATGAAAAAATTTGAAGATTTACAAACTTCACTGTATCGCTTGTTGATATTACAAATTCGTAGTCATCATGCACGCCTAATGTATCAAGTATTTTCCACTTATATATATACGAAATAATCTTCAAATTGTAAAATATATTTTTACTCACGTTAAAAAACAATTGTAATCATAGGCCTCAATCCACCAAAAAACAGGTTTGATCTATAAACATTGTCACTTCTTTACATAATAAATTTCCCATCTAAGCCAATAGACTATAACACAATTTTATCATCATCAATCAAGCTGTTTAAAGCAAACGTTACTAAAAGATGGTTTTCCTCATGTTTTCAATCCATCATTTACTAAGTCTACGGCATCCTTGGGGTTACAAATTAAATACTGGTAGTGAATATGCAAATAACTATCGTTGAAGTCAGTAAAATTGATGAATGTTGGAAACAGGTTGTTTGTCTTCATAACAGATCAGAGTGAGCTGAGTAAAAATTTTCATCATTAACAACAATAGTTATTTTCACATAGTATACATAGATTGAATGATTTATGGTCACTCATTTATAAATTCATTCATTAAGGCGAGGTCAAAATGATAATCATCTACCGATGACAGTCTCATTCGTCACTAACTTGAGAGAAAAAGAATAAAGTTTGGTAGAGGTTGTTAAGAGTAGTAGGGAAATCCTCCTTTTATTTCTACTCGCGCAACAATATTAATTTGACGGTAAACTACCACTGGTACTTAAATCTTTTCCAGGGTTTCTTTCCGTACAAAATTTGCTTGGGTTCATGGATAGAGCTAGGAGGAAAGATTATGAATGGTTGAGAGCTAATGGTAAGAATGCTTATGATTGTTTAGGTGTTGATAAACTAGCCTCTTTTGAGTTAATAAAAAAGGCATACAGAAAGAATGCTCTTTTATTGCATCCTGATAAGAATCAGGATTCTAGTTCCGATGAATTATTTAGAGCAGTAAACGTTTCTTACCAGATTCTTTCAGACCCTGAATCAAGAAAAGTTTACGATGAAGAGCTTGAAAGAGAGCTCGCTTTTACAAGCAATGTCGAAGTTGCAAATTTCAAGTCCGATTTACGAAACAGAGAAGAAAGTTTTCAAACAGCCAAGGAAACTGAAGCTCGTAAAAAGTTGAGAATCGAACAACTATCTAAGTGGTACGATGATTATTTGAAAAATGAAAACATAATCTCTACTTCTACCACAACCAGTTTATCACAACACATCTTCCCCCGGATTGTGGAGCTAAAATGGAAAAATAATCCTTCGATTTTATTTGACGAAGAACTTGTTTCAAATCTCATGAGTGTTTTTGCTCTACCTCAAAAAGTGATATTTTCTAAAGAAAATGGTCCTCAGGATCGATACCATTATGCTACTATTGAATTTGAATCACCTGTTGCTGCTGCAATTCTAGCCACACATGATTTTTCAACTACACAAGATCATTGGGATACTATGAAATTGCGGAAAACTGCCAGCCTTTTACGAGATGCAAAACTCGTTGGCTACGATGATTTTGGGAAAGACTCAATCGAATATTCAAATTTGTCGCATTTAGATTATATTGCATTCACATACATGAATTCTCAAGGTATGTATTAGTTCATTATTTACATTTTGTATAGTATAACCCTTTTGTACATTATTTATAAAATCAAGAAAGATTTTTTAGTCTGAATCAATAACAATTGCTTCAGGTGACCGAACTTTGTTCTTATTGGGAGGGTGAGATTTGTTTTTATCTTTACGTTTCTTAGCGGATCTCAATGTTTGTCCTTCCCCATTGAAAACAACCCTATCCTCCGTTCCTTGTTCTTTCTCTGCTTTCTCGAATTCATCAACATATGGTTTCACGGGGAACCCAAAAAAATAATACCCATCAGGCAACTCCAATGGTCTTACAGGTCCTGATAGGTCAAGCTCTTTCGTAGTTATCCCATCCTTAGTTTCCTCGGATTGTACTTCTTTACCTGATAATCTATTTCCACCACCTTGAAACTTCTTCATCGCTTCACCTGCTGTATCCTTCAACATATCAGCATAATTGATTTGTCTCGCCATAGAACCTTTACCCTTCAACGACGGTGCAGATAATGCTTGTTCCCTTTTCTTCCGTTCATTCTCTTCCTTTATTTTCTCATAATCGGGCTCAACATACCCAACAGGTGGTGCAAAGTCCGTAACCAAATCTGTTTCAATTACACAGATACCACAAGAGGAAGACTCAGGTTTCACTTCTAATATCTTAATCTTGTATACGTGATTATTGTAATTCAATTCAATTATATCCCCCACAGTTAATGTTGTAAAATTTCGTAATGCATTTTCAAGAACTGCCTTTGGATCTGATATCTCAAGAAAGTCAGTCGATTGTGGCTCAAGCTTTACATACTGACCTTGTGCTAGGTCAGTAGTTTCAATACTTACAACATGTCCTGTACTTATATTCAAGGTGCCCATCATCCAATCAGGTAAATAACACCTTCCTTCATCAGCAGTAAACTCTAGCACACCACTATGTGTGAATTTTCCTGTATTCTTGCTAGAAATTTTAAAAAGCATAGGATATCTTATGTTTAACATGGTCAATTTGTGCAATGCCGAAGGAGGAAGAAAAATTTTACCGCCATAATTGGATGCATCCTTCGATCCAGCATCTTTCATCATTTTTATAGGATAACATCTGAAATATTCTTTGAATGTTTGAGGAATTGGAATCATCTGTGGAAAACCACCACTAAATCCCGAAAACTTTTGAAAATTCATGTTAGTATCAAATTTCAAGTGCAAGCCAGATTGTACAATCAAACATACCATCGATATCTACAGATTGAAAACTTATGTGCAAAAGACAGAATTTGTGCAATTGTTTTGTCATGCGTTTGCCTCCTGCTTATGTAGCAGTTACTCTAATCTTGTATATTTTTTTAGCTTGTGCAGAATGTTGCGCTCGCTCGATGTTGAACTTGTGACGTTCAAAATTGCAATTGGTGTTTGTTGACGCCTATATCTGATACGAATTTGCTCATATTCTCCGTTTACAGGCAACGATGTCAAATTCAAACATCAATATATATAATCAACAGCTAGATATAGATTTAGATCATTTTTCCAAAGATCAATTACGTCAATTACTTGGTGATGATGATTATAATGAAGAGGCCTTAGAGTTTTCAGATGATGCAGATGAAGAAGACCTAATACGCGAGAAGCAACATGAAGGTAGAGGAGAGCAAACTGACGATAGTTTATATTTCTCTGACAGTGCTGTTCTGAATGAGCCATTTGAAGAGTCTGATATTTCTGATTATGAAGACTCTGCTTTATCTAAACAACAAAGATATCAAACCTTAGCTGATTTGGGTTTTAGTGACGATGATGAAAATGATGAAAATATCAGTGATAATGATTCGGATGATGAATTTGTTTTCAGAAACGCTTTGAGAGAAGCAAGAAATTTCAAAGTGAAGAAAAGTAAGTCTAAACCAAAAAAGAAAGGTGGTTTAGCTGCATTAAGAAGACGTATTAGGCGTACTGAACTAGATCCTGAAGTTAAATTGCTATTATCACAAGCCAACGAAGCCTTCGTGAATAACAATCTGGAAGAAGCCTTGCAACTATACATCAAGGTTATTAAGATTGATAAAAATAACTTCAGCGCTTATAAAACATTGGGTGAAATATATCGAGTAAAAAATGAATTGAACAAGTGCTCTAATATATGGCTTCTTGCTGCTCATTTGAACCCGAAAGATGTGGAATTTTGGAAAACTGTAGCCGAGCTTTCGGTTGAATTAGGTCATTATAAACAAGCAATTTACTGTTATAGACGTGCAATTAGTAGCAGTGGAGGTAAGGACTATGCTGCAATTTATGCTCGTGCGTGTCTATACAGAGAAGTTGGCAAATATAAAAGAGCGTCTTCTGGTTTATTGAAATTAAGAACTGCTTTGCCGCATGACTCTAAAGTTGTGAGGGAATTGGCTAAAGTATATGTTGAAGAAGGAAGAGTCAGCGACGCGATTACACTATATACCAAAATTTTAGATGATAATGTGAAGTACAGGAAACTTATAGATAAAGGTGAGATAGTGGAGCTTGATAATATCATATTTGATTGGTCAGAGTTGAATATTTTGTCTGAATTATATGCTTCGAAGGCCGCTTGGTCGTTGGGTATCAAATCACTTCGACAAATTTCAAGATGGATACAGGAAAGAGAAGGACAGTCTTTTTGGGATGAAAATCCTAATGCTGATATTGAATTTGACGAAAGGAGATTTGATCACCCAAGATTCAAAAAGTTACAACTACATGAAAGTGGATTAGACTACTCCTTACCAATTGACATTCGTGTTCAACTCGGAATCTTCCGTTTGAATAATAAGAACCAGGAAGAATCATTGAAACATTTTGCCGTGTTATTAGACCAACCAGTGGAAGATGCACCTGATTTGTATTATAAGGTTGGTATGGAACTGGAAGGATTTGCACTTTTTAAAGAAGCATTAGAATTCTTGATCCCACTTTCGTACTATGAAGAATACAATACTTCAGAATTGGTGATGACCATAGCAAAATGTTTAAGAGAAACAGAAGATTTTGAGAATGCAAAAGATACGTATTTGAGGCTATTAGAGTATGATAGTCAAAACATTGACTTGAAAATTGCACTTGCTGAATGCTACTTTTATTTGAATGATGTGGAATCTGCTAACAAATTGTACAAGGAGGCCAAAAGTGACCGTATTAAACAGAAAGCCTCAGCAAAAGAGAACTTGACAACTACCTCCTCCGAATTTGATGAGTTTGTCGCTGAAGAGGAGGAAGAAGAGGATGAAGATATTAGGGAATACGAAGAAGAACGAGAAACGCAGACTCAAGCAATTATTGAAGATATCCCCACCAAAAAAAGGAAAAAAAAGAGAATTGTGTATTCAGAAGATGAGCTGAAAACAATGATAATGAAATCTGAAATTCGTGTAAAGAAACTATATGCAAAGTGCTCAAAACTTTTAAAGGAGATAGATTCATTAAGAGGTCAACAAAATCTTACTGAAGATGAAAAAGTCTCTTTGAAAACAATGTCATCTATTTGGATTGAGATGGTGTCTGATATGATTGAAATTTTTGCGATGTACAAATGGTTCTTTTCTTCTGAGAAGGCAAAAAAGTTTAACACTAAACTTCGTGCCAGAAACTCAAAATTAGGCATTGATCAAAAAATTATACGTATGAAATACTTGCAGAATGAGATTATCTTGTCTCAACAATTAGCTGCAGCTCCACTTCCTTGTGAATACTTCAAAGGCTTATCATATAAAGAATGGTATGACTTGTTTATTAAATATGCACTTCTCATTGCTGAGTTTGAGAAAGATACCGAGGTTGCAATTGCCGTTCAAGACCTTGTAAGGCACGTCAACGTGTTTCAAGAAAACGAGCTTATTACCCAACTTGCTGGTTTATCCGTAGGTATTGTGACCAAGGATTCACAGATAATAATGACTCAGACAAGAAATTTGTTAAATGATTATCAATTTTCTGTTGATTCATACAAACTTTACTTGGCGAGTATTACTCCAACTGTAGATATGGAACTTGCATTTGCTGATCCACCTTCTCAGAAGTTTATGTTACGTCAAGTGAAGGCCTATGACTCTTTACGTCGTGATCAAAATGATATATCAGGCAAAGCTACTATTACGAAAACCAATGTCGACACAAGCAAAGATCATTTTTTGATCAAATATGTATACGCGTCTTATCTATTTACAAATAGATCATACTATTCAACATTGATTTACCTTCAGAATCTTTATCATGATTATCCTGAAAATCCAGATCTATTGTTTTTGCTTGGTTTATCTCATCTTCATAGATCTGTACAAAGGAAAACTCTCCATACGAACTTTCAAATTTTACAGGGATTGTCTTTTTTACACGAGTATGCTAAAACAAAAGATCTTAAGGATCCATATCAGCACATGGAATGCTGCTATAATATTGGTAGGAGTTTCAACATGCTTAATCTAGATTACATAGCTATAAAATTCTATGAAGAGGTGTTGCAAATGGAGGTAAATAATGCAATGTACGATTTGAAGATGGAAGCTGCGCACAATCTTTGCTTTATTTACAATAGCAATAGAAACTTCAAACAAGCTGAAATTATCATGCAAAAGTATCTTACTATTTAACTGTATACTATTTATGTATTTTAGTCAGAAATGTATTCTATTTCAATGTAGCACCGATATTGCAAGTCTTATTTCAAAATCATTAAATAAAATATGATTGCAGAATTTGTGGTACTATCAATGGTTCGAACGCGTCGATAAAGTTAATTTGACATGCAGAGTGATTTTATAGTCTTTCGACAATTTGAATTTTAGTTGCTTTATTACTATACTCTTATTCTGACGGCATCATCTGAAAAGCAATCCTGATCGTCTGAAAGATAATTCCATCATATTGATCAGACCCCCCTTTTTTGAAGGGTATGTTTGTTAAAATGGTCCCGCCCTAAAACTTGATGCTATAGTGCCATGTTCTGTTTGACGTACCCAATTAGGAAATCGACCCTGTATATTGATGCCCTACTAATGTACCTATCAAAATCTTTGCATTTCTGTTTATCTTTGCAACAAGTAAAATTTTCAGTTACTTAGCTGTATTTTGAATGATGCATCAATACATTGATTTGGACTTTTTGATAGTGTAATACTTTTTGCTATTGAATTCTAAAATTGTTTATGCATTAGTGATGGAATGTTCTATGGCGATTAACAAAAGAGTGGATCTTATAAAAACAACAATAAAAAATGTGAAAGACTAATGCAATTTATACAGGTTTGCAAAGAATGGATATTTGGCGTAAAACATATTGTTATCTGTAGCAATTAGAAACAAACTATCATCCTCTAGAAACAGCTATTCTACTGGCGCATTTTACAATGTCATGAATTATGGCAGTACACCAGAAGTCAAATACTCATTTACATGTTTGCTTCCATTTTCTTTCAATGTTAACTCTCTGAAATTTGAGTAAATTCTCTTGATAATTAACATATTCGAATTGAATTATGTTCACGACCTTGAAGAATATAAAATTACCGTCCGGTTTGATCTTTCCATAGCACCTAGATGGAAACCCACTGTCTCAAAAGTCCTTAGAACCCTGATATTAGGGTTGTATCGGCGACTTCTTGCATTTGCTGCATCGGTTTCTCTACCAAATTCCATACCACTCTTCTTTGCAGCTTAAGGACAAGTGAACCGGTTCAGTTTCCCCTCTTCGAAAGTAGCTCTTTCCATACATCAACTAATGAAGAAGAAGTTTTTGGGAGTTTTTGTAGTTATCTCCAGCAGGAAATTGCATGTTTCTAAGTTTTTGCAATGACTCCAACAACTGATATTATTGTAGTTACCCACGTTTTCCCAATTATCAACTGTGTGTATTACGATATGACAAGGTAGTCTAAAGAGCTCATCGACAAACTTATTCTCAGGCTTTTCTCTGTATAATTGAATCGATATAAGTTGAGCAATATAAGCCGCTTTACTTAAACCATTAACCAATTGAATAAACTTGAGGGGAACATCAAAACTACCTAAATTTTGAAGAAAGGTATAAAGTTCAACAGTCGAATACACCAGTTTCTGAATGTAATTTGCATGTATTTCCAGGTAATAAAAGTTGATTTATTGTCTATAGTGTCATTTCGATAAAAGTTCTACCAGTCACTTGAAATATTGTCGTCAATTCAAGACTGTATATAGGATGGTGCATGTCGAAAAATTGTACAATATTGAGTACTGTTCACGTGACTAGACTATTGCAACCTTCCACAATTTTCTACATTCAGAGTGATATAGATCCAGTTATAATGTGCAAAGTTGTACTATACAACCAGTTCTGCATAAAGTATGACTTCGGCCGTTGAAGAACTTGATATAATTGCGGATATAGACAAAAAGTTGAATCTGCTTGATTCTGGATTGAGCACTTATTTTCAAAACTACAATCTTCAACAACTGGAACACGTTATAAATAAAGTAGATGAACTGAAAGACAACCACACGGGAATGCATCAAAAGTTTGACAATTGTAAAAGTCGTGATATAAATGAGCTTATGGAATTTTGCAACCAGTTGTCGATTATAAAATCACTTATTGGTCAATCAACTGAAAAGATGACGCTTTTTGCAGAACTTGACGGATTTGAAAAGGTGGAAACGAAGTTTAATGAACTCAAAAACTCTATTGATGACAATGTAAACATTTCTGAGTTGAAAATAATTGATGATTTGGACAAGAAGATATTTGAGGATAGGAAGAGTTTAATAAAGAAATCACAAGAGTTTCTTGAGAGATACATTCGTGTAACTCAAGAGGAATTCGTTATTTTCGATGAGGTAGATTCACATCCATTTTCTTCAGCCTTGCATACAATTAGTAAATTTTGCGGAGAAACTTTCAATGATGGTTTGAATCTGACCAAGAAGTTCCAAGAATGGGTTGAAACTGCTTTATCTGATTTCGATAGGGGAAAATCTGTTACATTCGAAGATACCACTAACACAAAGCGACTAAGACTTGAGGACTCTGATATCGAATTCTTTGAGTTTGCTAAATCTATCATCCAAATTATCTTGTTTATGAACCAAGTCACTAAGTATACTGAAAATGTCAAAAGTCTTGCGAACTTCCGACCTATAGTTGGCAAACAACTGTTGAAAGAGATCCGAAGTAGAATTTTTAGTAAAGATAATGTTTATCCGTTGATTATAGACAAGCTCAACTATGAGGAGGGAAGTGAAGTATCTAATATATCCAAATTATATGAGATTTCTAATTTGCTAGCTGAATCTGGATGGGCCAAGGATGGTATCTGCGAGTTGGAATTTTGGATCGATGATTTGACTAGTTTCTGGGTAAATAACTTGATTGACCATACAATTGATGATATCAAAAAATTTGTTTGTGATTTTCTTGCTGAAAAATTTGAGGATCGTTTGATAGATAAGAACTTAGTAGTAGTTGAACTTTTTGCAGAAGGAAAGCAGGATGAGAAAGTACCCGAAGAAACTAATAATGAATGGGAGAATAACTGGGAGGAAAAAGATGGCTGGAACGAAGACGAAGATGCGTCTGTAATGAAGAATGCGCCACTTGATGATAGTATCGACGACGATGGTTGGGGAGAAGACCATGATTTGGATCTGGATCTGGATCTTGAGGATAAAGTTAAAGAAGATGATGAGGATGGGTGGGATGCATGGAATGAGGAAGTTAATATTTCCGATGATGATATGAAATCCAAAGAAGAAGCAGTGATAAATAAACAAAAGACACCTTTGGTTCCAAGTTACAAACATACCACTCTTGTTAGAAACGTATTTGCATTGCTTGTAAAGTATTTCCACAATTTTGATGAATTGCGTGAATTCGATGTTGATAAAGAGCAACTAGCCGACATTGAAGACCTGTTCAAACAAGGCCTAAAAAAGTTATGTATGGCATATTTTATGATGATCCAATCAAACGTTTCACATACCTATAAGAATCAAATTCTATTTTACAATGACTACAGCAAAATACTTGAAGACTGCTCGCTAAACTATGGAGTTGATCTTAAATCGTGCTATAAACTAAACTCTAATTTCTTACAGGAATACATCAACGAACACACAGAAAAACTAATTTTGGTAATTTCCAATTTTGGAAGTTCTATATGGGAAGACAATGTACTTACTAACAGTGAGATTAACGAGGAAAGTTATAAATTTATGAATGAGTTTGACTCACAGCTTGATGAAGTATTACAACAAGTTGAGGCTTGTACCAAATTGAATACCCAATTAGTTGCCAACTTAGTTGTCACAATCATCTTCAAGATTTTCAACGTTATATGCAATAAGTTGGTATCACGGAATAGTATATCATCATATGAATCATCTATTTTGAATGAGATTATTGACCATATTGTAGAAGAGGTGAAGTCAAGATTGGTCAAACTTAATATCAGTACAGGAAATATTCAAAGTTTAGTAAAGCTTGAGCAAATACAGTTAGTTCTTTCATCTAATTTGAAAGAAATACTTGAAGCATTTTATGATGCAAAATTTTACGAGTTGGAAACTTTTGAACTGACATCATTAATAAAAAGTCTATTTGTTGACAGTCTGCAACGTGATCAAATAATTAAAGAAATTACTATTTTGCGGGATGAAATGTGATTAAATTGATTCTTAATCTATACAGTTTAAGTTGTATTATAGTTCATCATGTAAACTTTTAAGTAATTTATCTTGATTTTTTGTTGGTAAGATAACAACATAATCAATAAACAAATCACCATATTCGTCAATCGAATTATGTACCGGCATACCTTTACCTTTTATTATTTCTACTTCACCATTTTGAACGGTAATACCCTTTTTCCTTTCAATTTTAATGACTGGATCATAATTATCCAAAAATGGTATTTCTCTTGACCAACCACCTTTCAATGATTCGCTTAAGCTTAAAACTTCAGTTCTGTACAAATTATTACCAACTCTTCTATATCCGAGGTTATCCTTTGTAAAATCTTCTCTCACAAAAATCTGCAAATTACCAGGTAATACACCAGGCTGTGAAGGTCCTTGTTGTTCAAAAATTTCTGCATGATTACGTGGAGCACCAGGATTTACATGCACATTGAAAAGTTTGGAATGTTGGTAAGCACCTTGACCATGACAAGTTTTACATTTATTTTTGATTAAATTACCTTGACCACGACAATTTGGACATACTGTTTCAATTTGTTGAATCATACCATTTCCAAAATTTCTACGTTGTAAAATTCTTCCTCTACCTTGACAAGTATCACAGTTATGTTTTACACCATCCGCTGATCCAGTACCTTTACAAACTTCACAACTGTCCATTAAATCTAGCTGTAGATCAACATTTTTACCATTGTAAAAGTCTTTTAACGTTATTTTAATTTCAGTTGCAACATCTTGTGCACGAGGTGGTCCTCTATTGAATTGACCACCAAAAAATTCTCTAAACGGATCGAATCCACCACCACCTTGTGGACCACCTCTACCACCATTGCCACCGTTTTTTAAACCATCTTCACCATAAGCATCATAAATTTGTCTCTTTTCTGAATCCATAAGAACATCATATGCATTTGAAATTTCCATAAATTTATGCTGTGCATTTTCATCATCAGGATTTTTATCGGGATGGTATTTTTTACTCAATTGTCTATAAGCATTTCTAATTTCTTTTTCATCAGCGTTTCGTGAGACACCAAGAATTTTATAATAATCTTCACCTGCTACAGTTATTGAAAGAAGTGATATGAAAAACAAGAAAAAATTAAAGCTTGGTCTCATAATTTGATTGCTTTCAGTGGTTGGTATTATTTGCTAAGCTAATGTAGTTTTAATGACGACACGTAAGCGTATATTTTTGCGAAATCATTTCTTTATCAACAACGTTGAATCTGAAAAATTCTGGAAAGCGCTGAGCCGCCAATTATATAATATTAGTTTTTTGATTGTTAGTTTTATTTAAAATTTACCTATAAAGCCAGCCATATTTATTAAAGAGAAGAGTATCAAGTGAAAATAAAGAAAAGGGAAATTTTGAGATACAATTTTTGAAAACCCAACTCATCAAATTAGTTCAAGATCTGAACGTTCACCGCTTTTCCATAAATGCCAGAAACTTGCCCTTGAGTTCCTATTGACATCATTTACAATCATTGTATTATCATTGAACCCACCAAATTCATTTTTAACTACATTACCAATTAAATTTTCATCTTCAATCAATTCTGAGATCACTTTACTACCCAATCTATTCATCAGGGTATTACGTGCTGTAGGTTTACCTGTAATTCTTGAACGTCTTATTTTAGTTTTATGAGTAGATTTATCAAGTACAGTATGATGCGCAAAGGCAGAAGAATCTGATACGTAACCAGTACTAAATAAATTGATTATTGAACGAAATATTCTTTGAATTGTTCTCTTACGAGAATACCTCGGTTGTGGGAGGGATCTCATAGAGATGAATCGAGTGCAACGAGATAATGTTGTGTAATAGCATGATTGATTGTCTGTGGTAGCAAATTTTGAGTTGCCTTATTTTTTTTCAAATTTAAGTGGGGAGAGGGAGCAAAACAGTAAATTAGGCCCTTTCAGTACTATAACTCGAATTTGAGCCAATCCCATTCTGCTGATAGAGTTTCACCCATATGCGAATCAGGGAGAGACATTGTCATTGATGCATTTGTTATTGGAGGTTGTAATATATTTTGATTATTAATAGCAGTGTTGAAAGTTCTCTTTTTACCAAGAGAAGAGGGTATAGAGATTGAAGTAGGTGTTGCAGACGCAGATGTCATAGTTGGAGTGGTTATGGGTATTTGATTATTGAGAGTGTTTTTGTTATGATTCTGACTTGAGGTATTAGAATATTGATTTGAATGAACGGACTTCTGAGGTTTATTATTGTTTTGAGATTCTGCGCCGTTGACTGGAGGCCTTATCACACCATGTAACTTGAAGAATAAACCACAAGCATTACAAAGTAATTTATTATCACTTGTTTTCCTCCACAGAGGAGTTGTAGTTGTAAAACAATTTTCACAAACAGGATGAATTGTAGTTGAAGTGATATCATTTGAAAAAGAGACTGTTCTTGAATTTGATTGCGTTAAAGAAGAAGGAGTAGATAATGATTGGAGTTGAGGTTGTTGAGGTGAATATTTGGTTGTTGAAGGTATTGATTTTAGCGAAGATTGTAATGTATTGATATAGTTATTCAGATTATAATCTGTTTCTTGTTCTGCAGGATCATTGAGATTTAGGAAAGCATCAATATTGAAATCTTCTGAAATTAGAAAATTTTGAAAGTTCATGTTATCATCATTTATCAAATCTAGCTTGTCATTATTAGTATTGATTTTAGTATTTTTGTTGAAAGAAGAAGGTGAGATGTTGACATCCGGAATTGATGATTTATTAAAAGATTCAAATATATCCATATTAAAATCTGAAGAGGATATATTTATAGGAGAATTGTTTGTAATATTATATTCTTCCTTTGAAATTCTTCTTATATGTTCAATATAATTAAAATCAGAAGATAATTCATTAGTTTTAGGTTTTTCAGTTATTTTATCATTTTTCATTATTGATGGATTTTTCGGATTATACGTTTCAAGCAAATGATCAGCAGATGATGCATTTAGTAGGGTAATGTTTTTATTAGAAAAGAGACTATCAACTGAGGATACAGAAGAAGAAGAGGATGAGGAGGAGGAGGAGGAGGAGGAGGAAGAAGAAGAAGAAGAAGAAGAAGATTTGGAACATTTCCTCTTTTGTGAAGGAGAAGAATCTTTCTTTATTCTACTTGCACTATTGATTCTCCAAGATAGATTTAGTATTCTTTCATTCTTGGGTATTAAATTATGAGATTTGTTAAACATTTTGAAAACTTTAAGGGAAGTATTATCAAAAGATTCTTGTTCAATTTGCAATTCATTCTTTAAAAGTAAAGTGGGGGAATGTGCAGTAAGTAATTGACCTGGGGAACGTTTATTTGTAGTTGAATGTTTTAATGTTGACATTTTAGGATTGTAACCGTTAAAGGTGAATTTAGACCAATGAAACGTTTTTTCCGGCAAAAAAAAATAACGTGGGGCGGGGACCGAAAATGAGGGGTTGCCTATTATATGCGGAGCAAAGGAGGTGGGGGAAGATAGGAGTTGAAAATGATGGAGAGGGAAAAAAAAGAAGAGAAGTTGAAAGAAAGAGAAAGAGAAGATGTCAGTAGCAAAAAGGTTAAGGATAGAGGAAAGGAGTATTTAAGGATCATTTATATAATGAGTGAAACGGTCGGACAAGTGACAATCAGGGTGCACTGATGGTTGATAGTTGATGGTTGATAGATAAAATGCGTCAATCGGTGTAGTAAGCTGTCAATCAATATCTAACTGTCAATCAATAACTGTCAATCCAATCCAATTCAATATAATCAATCTAATCTATTTAATAAGCTATCAGCGTAGACTCTCAACCTATCAAATTCTGTAAGACTGATCTATCAAACCTAATCTATCTAGTTTTACCACTTCCCACTGACACCGTTCGTCCCCCGGAAAAAGGAAAAAGAGGGCGCGACTTGCTGCGATAGCGTTGCTGGCCAATCAGAGTGTGGGCCCGGCAGGGGAGGAGCGCGTTGGCAGATAACAGAAACGTCCCCGATAACGGGGGCAGGCCAATCAGAATCAGCATCAGCCTCAGCCTCAGCCTTAGCATCAGCATCAGCCCCCCCTCACGGGCGAGACCCGCAATTGGACACGCAGTCGGCAGTTACCGAGTCAAATTCGAGCCCCTAAGTATCTTCGGGTCTTGCCGAAAATTTTTATATCCCCCTGACTGAGCCTCCACACGGTTGAGCCTCTAACATGTCATGCTACTGTGGTGCACTGGTGTAATATGGCAACTAACTCTGTGTATCTATGTATGTAAGTGGCAATAAACTTAATACAATTTAATATCAGTTTGGTGTTCACCTGCAAATTCAAATTCTACCACTAGCACATGTCTATCGATCTGCTCTTTGATAAGGCCACTTCTCCTGATCTTCAGGATGATGACTATGCTACTCTGCTTGACATTGTTGAACTCGTTAACAAAAATCCTTCTTCAAATGTAATTACAGCAATCAGACTTTTAAAAGTGAAACTACAATCTTCTAATGCTAATACTTTGCTTAGATCAATTACTTTACTTGATTTCTTGGCAGAAAATTGCGGTGCTTTGATGAAAGCAGCAATTGCAACTCCTGAATTCATTAATGATTATTTACTTTCAATTATTGAAGATTCACTTATTCATATTTCAATTAAAGTAGCATTGACAAAAGAAATTTATAAGCTCTCTAAATCTTTTCAATCAGATCCAAGTTTATCGATAATGACTTCAACTTTTAATGATTTGAAAACTAGATATCCAGATCTCACAAGTCAAATTCTTGATAAATCTACTCCAACACTTGCATCACCACCTAATAATGAAGAAGATCTTTTAATTAAAAAAGCTATTGAAGAGTCTTTAAAAGATAGTCAACCTCAACATTCTCTTCAACGACCTCCTCAACCATTGCCAATACAACAATTTCAACCACAATACACCCAACAACAACAACAACAAGTTCAACAAAAACAAGTTCAACAACAACAAGTTCAACAACAACAAGTTCAACAACAACAAGTTCAACAACAACAATTTAACCAACCACAAGAACAATTTTCTTTACAACAACAAGTTCAACAACCCCAGCTTCAACCACAATTCACTCAGCATAACTCACCTTTACAACCACAACAGACAATGGCAAGTATTAATTCACAGCAGCAATTACAACTTGCTGAAGATACAAACAGACCTGATAAAGTAGTTGCACTTTTTGATTTATCTTCTGATGATGAAGATACACTTTCTTTTAAAAAAAATGATATAATTACAATTGTTGAAGAAATTAATCAAGATTGGTTACGTGGTTGTTTACATGGCAGAGCAGGTATTATACCTACTAATTACGTTAAGAAGATTCCTAAAACAACTAATACAGATTTGGCTAATTTGATCAAATTATTAAATGAATCTTTTGATATTGAATCAACATTATCTCAATTGATGGATTTGAACAAAAAAATTAATACACATTCAATAACTAATGATGAATTTCAATCAATTCTAATATCAAAAAATTTCCCTTCTAAAATACAAAAAGTTGAACAACAAAAACAGTTGTTAAAACAGATTTTAGATTTACAAAATTTGAAAATACTTGAACTTAAAACGATGCAATCAAATATTGAAAATAGTTTAAATACTTATCAATCATTAATTTCAACTTCAAATGATTCAATGGATCCAATAACTGAACAAGATTCCTCAATCTCTCAGTTTATTCAAACTTATCCTGATATTTCAAAACTTAATCTTAATTAGTATGTAAATTAGTCATAAATCCACTTTATATTGCATCTCTTTAAAACATCACTTAATTTAACAAAGTTACAATCACCCATTGTTGTTTCAATTTCTACTTCATCAATTTCTTTCAACAATGTATCAAAATTGGATTCTTTCTTGCATGGTAGATATATCTTCTCAACAATCTTCCAAATTTCATTGCCTTCATTAATTTGAACTTTATAATCACTCACTTCATCTAATTCACTTATCTTATCAAATATACCATATACTAATCTAAAATTAAATTCTTCAAATTCAATACCTTCCTTCTCTAAAAACCGTGAAAATAAATCACTAATCTTTAAAATAATTCCATCAATGATAATACTTGTAACATTTCCAAACTCTCCCATTCGAAATCTCAATACTAACTTCACCAGCTCTTTCCATATCTCTTCTAACCTTCCTTCCTTTATTATCATGAAAGTGCTCTTTTCGATGACTTTCCATCCATTACATGTAACAATTTCAGCGGGGATGCTTATCTCTGGAATTTCTTCTTCATAATTATCATCCCTTTCATGTTGAATAGTGAAAAGTAAAACACCACCTATCGAAGTTTTAATCAATGTCGAAACTAACTCCTCATAACTTCCATACTCTGTAACATGCATTGCCTAACTCATCTTCATATGACGCCATGCAATTTCATTCGGAGATCAACCAGCGAAAGCTTGAAGCTTTGGATTGATGCCTTGAATTTTTCATGTCGACACACACATGTGAGTAAAATTTCCTCCAAATAACATCTGAACATAAACATACACAAAATCACTCATTACTTGAGCAATCATGCAGACAGATTTCGAAGAGTATGAAGATAAAACGGGTCTTAAATTTGCTTTTAATATTTTCCCAAAGACTAAATCCCAAGAGTCCAAATGTGTGATTCCAATATCTTGTCTTTACCAACCACTTAAATTCAAAAACGATCCCGTATTGATAAATACTTACCCTATAGCCTGCACATCTTGTGATGCAATAATAAATCCATTCTGTATTTTTGATATCAATTCAAGACAGTGGTCCTGTTCTGTATGCAGTCGACAAAATCAACTACATCCAAGTTTACCAAATAGACCAACAGAAATCCTTGATCCAAGCATGATTGATGTTGAATATGTTTTACCAGATAATCAAGTTTTACAATCTGAACAACCAATTCCTTTTGTATACGTGATTGATTTGTCATTGGACGATAATGAATTTGAATCTCTGATTGAAAGTCTGATCGAATCTTTAACTATGCTTCCTGAAAATGCATTCGTTAATTTAATAACTTTTGGGAAAAATGTCAACATTTTTGAATTGACCGTTGAAGATCATTACTCAGCTTATACATTCAATGGAAAAAAAAGTTACAGTGATGATGAATTGTGTAAAAAATTAGGATTAATGAAAAAGGCAAGTGGACAGGGCCAACTTGGGAAGCTTAGTTCCCAAGAAAATAGGTTCTTTCGAAGATCATCAATTTGTGAATATGCAGTTTCAAATCTTTTACAATCTTTGAAAAAAGACACATTTCCAGTTGAAAAATACAATAGAAAATTCAGATCAACTGGAGCAGCTATAAACATTGCATTTCAGTTATTGAATATACTCTATCCAAAAGTTGGTGCCAAAATTCTTCTATTTACAGGTGGTGTTGCTACAGTTGGACCAGGATGTATTGTTTCATCCTCTCTTAAAGAGCCAATACGTTCACATAGTGATTTAATAAAAGATACCAAAGTGAAGAAAAAGTTCAACGAAAATAAATTTTTTTATAATAATATTGCAGAAAGAGCATCAATTAACGGACATTCTATAGATATTTTTATTGGATGCTATGATCAAGTTGGACTATATGAAATGGAATCACTTGTTGACAAAACTGGCGGAGTGATTGTCCAAAGCGACAGTTTTACAAGTGCAATATTCAAGCAATCTTTTAAAAAATTCCTATCAAGAGATGAAAATGGGGATTCTTTATTTGGCCTTAATGCAACTATGTCAGTTAAATGTAAAAATATCACGGTAAAGAGTTTTATTGGACATGCAACACCTTTATACCTTGATACCAAAAAAATTCCAAGCAACAAAGTTCAATTCCATAGCAAAAATATGAAGGATGTTGTAGGACATAGCGGAACTAGCATATTTAAGTTAGGCACTGTATCTACACATTCAACATACGCAATGTATTTTGAACTAAACGAAAATGTGGCGGGGGCATATTCAATCATTCAATTCATTACAAATTATCAACATATTGATGGTACGAGAAGAGTACACGTCACGACATCTCAGCGACTAATGAATCCATCATATGATACAAATGAATCAATAATTGGAAGTTTTGATCAAGAAGCAGCTACTGTGCTAGTGACAAGAATGGCTGTATGGAAAGTTCTAAACGAGTCGACTGGAGTTGCATTAAAATTTATCAATAAGGTATTGATTGACTTTCTATCAAGCTTTTCTCAATATAGAATAAATGATCCCAAGTCGATAGTTTTACCTCCAAACAGCAACCTACTCCCTCAATTTATGTATCATTTGAGAAGGTCAAATTTTATTCAAATATTCAACTCATCACCAGATGAAACGACTTTTTACCGTCATTGTCTTTTAACGGAAGATTGCATAAATTCACTAATTATGATTCAGCCCACATTAACATCATATGAGATAGAAAAGCCAGAACCAGAACCTGTATTACTTGATTCAACATCTATTAAACCTAACAGAATTTTATTTTTGGATACTTTTTTCCATATTTTGATCTATCATGGTTCACTTATTGCAGATTGGAGGAGACAAGGTTATCAAGATCTTCCTGAGTATGAATACTTCAAAAACTTTTTACAATTACCTAGGCAGGAAGCTGCTGATATACTTATCGACAGATTCCCTTTACCAAGATTCATCGATACTGAAGAAGGCGGATCACAAGCAAGATTTTTGATGTCTAAGTTGAATCCAACAACAAGTTATAAAAACAATACTTCCGGATCCTTACAAGATCTTGCTCAGTTTGGCAACACCGATGAGAGCGGAGCTGTAATATTGACAGACGATATAAGTCTACAGACCTTTATGCAATACGTCTGTGAGGCAGTTGTCAAACCAATGTAGATTAGTACGTTGTATATAAAATGTTTAATATAGTGCAATCAATCTGCAAAACAGTATTGATTGAATAAAGAAATCCCCAAAAATTATGAGTTCCAGCATTACTGAAAGCAACACTGACAGACACATGCGGCAACAGGTAAGTGCAATGTCAGCCTATATGTACCTGGCCACTGCAGATTTCATGGTCTCTCGTGGCCACTCAAGGTAAGTATGCAAAAGGAAAATGAAGCCATCAAGAGAAGTTTTGGGTGAAAAAGAGGCGAACAGTTCACCTTTTATAGGAATTCAGTAACTATTACGCGACTCGATATTGCAATTTGCAAATTTCAGAAAAATTGCTGGCCTTCAGAATTTGAGAATGAGAGGCAGGTTTAGTGATTTTGTTATTTGTTATTGTCTAATTGAAGCAATTCTTGAAATTTGAGTTTGTGTTTCATCACAACAAGCTAATAAAAACATGGTGCCCGGATACAAAGATGATAGCTATATGATTGTACAACCTGGCTCTCAGCATACCTTGGTAACGTTTGGATTACAGGATCCACTAGAAGTACCATCTCATTCGATTGCAACTGTGGTGTATCAAAATCAAGAGGATAAATCCTTCAGTTTGCAAGATTCTGCAGAAAGTAAACCAATATATCCCATAGTTCAAGGGGAGATTGTTGACAATGAGGCATTCAAATTTTTTATTCATTCAACAGTTATGTCTGTGTTAAACGATCGCAATAACACGTTGGCAGAACCCGGTGAGAATGAAGAAGGTACTCCTTCAACTAGAGTCGCTGAAGAGTTTAGTCTAGAACATGTCAATCTTTTACTTGTACAAACTTCAGGTCAATGGAATCCACTATACATTGAAAGTGTTGTCAGTTACGCCTTTGAAACAATGAATATTCACAGTATAAGTGTTATTCCTTTGGAACTTTGTGCATCTTTCTCTTTTGGATCACTCGCAAATGCGTTGGTAATTGATTTGGGATATGAAAAAACTGAAATAACTCCAATGATTGATTATCAGGTCTTCAATCCAGGTAAGAAAATTGTCAAAAAGGGAGGTAATTCAATCAACAAAGTTTTGAGCAAATTACTCCCTCATTTAACTGAATCTCAAATAGAAGATTTGAAAAAATCACCCATATTTGAATGTTTGAGTGAAGAAGATGCAAAGAATTCTTTCTTTGGTATGGAAGGACTAATTGAAAACTTAGAAGATAAAAACAAGGAAGATGACGGTGTTTTGGATATTGCAGCAATAGTGACGAGTGAAAAGTCAACACGTGAAATCTTAGAAGATTCCAAGAAAAGCAAAAAACATATAGAGACAAGACCTAATTCAGAATTAGAGACCAATACATTTGTTGATTCTAACGGTAATGAAATTACAGTTGGCAAGGAAAGATTTCAAGGCTGTAATGATTTAATTGATTCAATTGTATTCAACATATATCATGCATTAAGGAAAGTACCTGATTTGAAAAAAAGACAAGATTGTTACGATAATATAATCATTTGTGGACAAACGAGTAAGATAAAGGGATTAAAGGAAAAAATCATTTTCCATTTATTCAGTAATTACGTTGTTATATCAGACAATAAACTCTTACAACCACAATCACAATTTAGAAATGATGTTAGACCAATTGATGACACATCTATTTTGCAGGTACCAAGACATTTGAAACTTGTTCCAAAGGTTGAGTACTTTAGTGAATGGAAGAAACACGGATTTGAAAACTGTTCATTCCTTGGTGCAGAAATACTTTCAAAGCAAGTATTCAATTCTAGTAATGAATTTTCTTTATCAAAGGAAACTTTCAATGAGAAAGGACCCTCTGCAATTTGGGAGAGTGCTTTATAAGCTTTAAAGTATGTAATCGTATATGTTGAATATTCTGTGTTTTGTGTACACATATATAAGTCACTGTAGAACGTAGATTAATGTTAATTGAAAAAATTCGAGTTTAATATAACTAAAAATACAACATTGATAAAATGAACTTATACATTATGTTACAGAGCAATAAAAAATGGTTCGCAAATAATACAATCATGAACAGAATGTTTATTCACCTCTTAATCTTCTAGCTAAATGAATATCCTTCTGCATTATCGTAACTCTTTTGGCATGGATAGCACATAAGTTTGTATCTTCTAATAAGTGAACTAGATATGCTTCACTAGCTTCTTGCAAAGCTAAAATTGCAACACTTTGCCAGCGATAGTCACTATCCCCACCAAATTCATCTTGAACAATCTCTCTAACAAGTCTAGCAAATGGAAGCTTACGCATTAACAAATCCGTACTTTTCTGTAATCTCTTAATTTCCCTCAATGCAACGGTACCATTTCTATTCCGTCTTTTTTTATGCTCAATTGGATCTCCTGGTTGATTTTTCAATAGACCACTTTTCATTGAAGAAGATTCACGTAAATAGTCATCATCATCAGAGTCTTCTGGATCTCTCTTAATAACCGTCTTGATCAATCTTTCTGTAGACCGCTTCTTAACTTTCTTTGGACTTCTAATAGAAGCTACAGATGATACTGCAACAGCCTTGACCTTTCTTCTTGCCATTGTTAGTGGTTCTAGCTGAAGAATATATATCTGAACGAGCAACACAATCAATTGGCTTGAGTTCTGTGCGTTTTGGAAAGATGCAAAACCAATTTCGCGCCAATATACAGGAATATTCTCAAATTTTGTGATGATGTATTTTCTCCCAAAAGGGTAATGAGAAAAACCAGCTCTTTTGAAAGTTTCATATAATCAATCATTCAAGTCTAAAAATTCGCTTTGATTAACCAGTTCAACTAAAATAAAATGTTTTTGGCAACTAAAAAATACAAAATTAAACAGTGTGAAAGCTAAAGTGCTAGTATTTGCTAAGGTAGGTAGCATCCTATTTTCTACTAGTAAAACAAAAATAAAACAGTAGTACGCGTGTTTCTAAAATCACAATAATCAATGTAACAAATGGCATTTTCAATATTAGTTAGCTATTTATTGAAGACTTAATTTTCTACTTCAGAACCTTGTGAAAAGCCACTAAAGACATCATCGTCAACATTTTCAGCCTTTTTTTCAATCTTTTGTGGAGCATCTTGTGTGACTTGAGAATCTTCAGCTTTTGGAGCTACCGATGGTTCTGTAGTTGCAACATTTTTAGGCTTTGATGGTGTAGATTTAATTGGTGCACTAGTTTTCGTTGTTGGGTTTGATTTAGATTTGCTCCTGAATAAACCAAATATACCTTTCTTCTCACCAGAACGTCCTGTTGGTGTTGCAGTTAACTTTTGTGACGTGGCAGACTTGTTAGCACTTTTTGGAGTTGGTCCACTAGCTAATTTTTTTGCAGCTTTTTGAGCAAATGTAAGTTTATTATTACTTTCCTTCACTTTATCATCCGTAACAACATCAACCATAGCTGGTTTTTCCTGAGTTGGGACATTGGCCAATGGGTCACCTTCATCAGTTGGTGCCGTCTTTCTTATTTCGTCCCAAGTTTTCTTTTGTACTTTTGGTTTGGCGTCAGTTTTGGATTCTGTAACTTTATCTTCATCTACATCAGTTGGAAGTTTTGCTTCTTCAAGTTTCGAAGTCTCAACTTTTGGCCATACTTCTTCAGGAACAACTTCCGGTTCATCTTCAATCTCCGGTGGAATTTCGATCGATTTATCATCTAACTCAAACTTAGAGTCTGCAAGATCAGAGTCATCTATATCCTTAGGAGCAACTACTTCCTTTTGTAAATGTTCAGGGAATTCTCCATTAATTTGTTTTTCCTGTTCGTGATGTTCTAAGCTTAGATTTTGTAGCTCATCGACCTTCTCCTTATTTGAAGCGTGCAATTCTGCGCGTTTAGACTCAAGTTCTTTTCTTTGAGTTACAAAAGACTCCAATTCTTTCTCCTTTGCTTTACCTTCACCATTGACTGAAGATTCAGCAGCTAATGCCGCAGAAGTAATTTCTGCTTCCTTCGCAGTAACATCAGACACGCCAGCCTCCAATTCTTCTATTCTCTTGTTCAATATTTCAATTTTGGATACAGTATCATCAAATTCAGCTTTATTTGATTCATACTTACTCTTAATATCATTATAAATATTCTCTTTTTCAACTCTGTGCTCAGTTAGCTCCTCAAGTTTAGTATTTTCCTGTTCAAGCTCTTCCAATAAAGGTGCTATATCCTCGTCTCTTTCAGCTTCAAGAGATGCAAATTCCTCTGCTCTTTCCTTGTCTTGTGCTTCCTTACTCTCAGATAAAACTCTCAATTTTTCTTCCCTTTCAGCATTTATTTCTGCTTTTTTTGCTTCCTCTTCTTCAACTTGTTTAGAAAATTCATCCTTTCTTGTTGTCAGTAAACCTGCAAGAGAAAGCTTGAAATTCTCAAGTTCTTCATCGAGAGCTTTCTTGTCAAGTTCAAGTTGAGCTCTTCTAGCAGCCGCCTTTTCAGCTCTTTCTCTTTCAAGTGCCAATTGCTGTTGTCTTTTTTCTTCTTTCAATTCAGCTTCTCTTTGTTTAATTTTAGCAGGAAGTTGTTTCCTTTCATCATCATGTCTCTTCATTTCAACAATCTTTGATTCCATATCAACAATTGCAGGTTGAACAAGTGCAGTAGCCATTGATTCAATTTCATTGTATTTCATGATAAGGCCACCACCAAGAGCAATTTGGCCAGGTCCAGGTTCATTGAGTCTCCTCTTTTCAGCGTTAGATTGTGCAATTTTATAGGCTTCTTCGGTGACTTTAATGTTGGTTAATATTGACTTAGTAGCAACCTCATCATTGATTCTCTGCAAATCCTTCTTTGCCTTTTCGGAAGCTACTGCATATATCGAAGGTGTGACTAAAGAGTTGTTGGTGATAGTATCTTTGAAATTTTTCTTTGAAGCATCTGATTTCAATATTGCAGCTGCGTATTCTGCAGGATTTGCAGCTAAACCTCTATCAGAAGCGGTTGGAATACCGTTATTTCTCACATGAGTTTTACTGAGTTCCTTTTTAGAAGCATTTATTGCTTGAGCATGAATATTTTGAATAAACACCGATGTATCTTTATTTGAATTTGTAGCATGTAAGGATGTTTTGAGGCCGGCCCTTTGATCAGGATGTGGGGTTATTCTTTTTTCAACTTCTTGCTGAGCAGCTTTTGTAGCTGCATTAGTGATATTGCCAATATTCATTTTCCTTGAAACTTCTACACCTAAATGAGATGTTGAAATACCCGATCTGTAATCTCTTGCTGTGGATAAACTTTTGAGAGATTTATTATTTTTTACATCAGAAAATTGTGACAAAGTAACCTTGCCAGATCTAACATCATCAAAATCATATATGTCTTGCAATTGAGATCTGGCAATATTAGTAGGTCTTTTTTTCAAAACCGCAGATGCTGCACCTGCAGCTTCAGTTTCAATAACAGAACTGTTATCTGATTGTTGATCAAAGGGCATTTTCAAAGACCTAGCAGAAAGGGCTGCATGTTCAGCTTCTGGTGCAATATGTTCTCTTTTCCAACCTTTGATTTGTTCAGGTTTTGCAATTAATGCTGCATGTGCTGCCTCTGCCGATAAGTCCTTATGATAGGCGTGAATAGATAAGTCCGTGTTGGCTGCCAATATTGCTGCTGTATCAGAAGCGGATTGATCAACTCCCAAACTAACTTTAGCAGGATTGTTGTAGATACCATATTTCATTTTTGCCCTGTAAATTGCTTCAGTACTTAAAGGTTTACCATCAGTTTGATAGACCGAAAACTTCGAAGTTTTTGATGTCAATGAAGGAATTGACTCAGCATATGATGATGTTGTCATGCTGATTCTTTCTTTATCTTATTAAATGGCAAATCTGGATTGTGATCACTCTTTTTATGCACGAATTAAACGAAGACCTGATTTTGATAATAGTTTAATTGATAGTGAAAGAATTTTGAATTGTTAAAAGCACTTCGTTAAATTAAAAGGGACAATGATCTAATTGAAGATAAAAGCAAGTGTTAATGTAAAGATGAACTCGAGAAGTGGAAGAAAGGGTAAGGGATGGATGTTAATTTTGCATAAGAAGCTTCCACTACTGCAAGAAACAATCCCAATCACCAGTTGTGAACTGATATTGAGATAACCGCGGGGCCATGCACAGGGAGACCACACCAGGGAGTCAGGCAGACAATACCCTGGGGATTCGCAGACACTTCCTGACACGAACGCGGTGGCTCGCCCACTGTCAACCTCCCCCCTCAATTAAGCCAAATGCGTCTTCTTTCCTATTCGGGTATCACTTCCCAATGCGGCAATGTGCAGAAAAGACACAACAGCGCGTCGATCGACGCTTTGTACTGTTTGTTACTCCTACTGATCACTGCAACTAGTGCATCCAAAGTATCTCTCGGCTTTTGTTTCCAAATAAATCGCAAATAAAAGAGGCTTACTGAATAGTTTGAATATTCTGTCTATATTTTGCATTGACTTCGAATTGTTTAACATGTATATATTTTTGTGATTGTGATATTCATGTAGGACAACCTGGGTTTTATGCTTCTTATCAAACCATAATTTTACACCTATTTGTCAAAAAGAAAGGCTAAGCTCAGTTTGAATAACTTTAGATAGATTGAAGTTAATTGTGACTGAGTTCTATTTTTGAAAACTGAGTTGAATAATTTCCAAAAACGGAAGTTGCCCCTTTTTGTAGGCTCATCCTATCTTGCTACGCAAATAGCAAAGCACTTCTTTGACCCAAGTTGTTATAGGAGGTACACTGCAGAGCAACTTCTAGGTTCTATTTTAGAGTAATGGTAAAGCTTAAAATGTATACTAAACCCAAAGAAAAGATAAATGCAACTTTTTTGATTTCACCTCAAAAACAGACCATGAATCCTTTATTACAGTTGCATTCTTCCAGAGCATCTACCAATGAAACCGAACTTGTTTCTTTGTCTACTCAGCCATCTGCATTAGTAAATTCTCCCTATGATCCCCGACTCTTCAAAACTGTTGATCCCACTTGTATCACTTCTATAAAAGCCAGTTCAGAAATAATATCAGGAACAAACCCCAAAGTGAGTATTCATAATGTTAAAGAACATGGAAACCAGAGCAATAATTTTTTAACAGATATTGAAGAACAAAGAAAAGACAATAGAGAGTTTTATACAACTGAAATTATAACGGATCCACACTACTTTCAGGACTATCTTGAGGAAAATCAAAAATACTATGATGATTCCAATTTTAGCTTTGATATAACAAGCTACGAGCTTGATTCAAATCCTACACCAAGATCAAACAATGAAAATATTAATCCCATATTTTTTCATCATACTCCTTCTCCAAACAACAAAACATCAATTAGAGTCATTACTGCTTCAAACCGTATAGCGAAACTTAGAGACAAAAAATTAGTCCAAGCAATTCACCGGAGTTTGGATTTGAGAAGGGGTACTGATGATAATAAGATTTTTAAGACTTTAAATGAACATCACAGTGTTTCACTAAAAAATGGTTTACTTCTATCTTCGCCCAGGAAAGAAATAAATGAAACTTTTACAAATGCTATATTGCAGAATAATAGTTACGGGAAGGATGTTTACAACAGTCCTCCAATTTCGTTAGAGAATTATATCTTTACGTCTGTAACAAAACAACTAAAATTGGAAGAATTCTCAGATTCAGAGCCTCATGGAAAGAATGACATTGGAAATTTTCCTAAAACTTTTGGTGACACTGTGAATCCTGAAATTTGTAATCAAAATCTTGGATTGGCAACCATTGATATTCAAGAGTATCAAGAAACATTGAACCAGCTACAATCTGAAATTGCTCAATTTAATCATTGTAACAATCATGAAGGCTCTCGAACTAATAAACGCAAAAGAGATTCAACCAATTACACAGAATTTATAGATTCAACTTTATCAGATGATTCCGAAGAAGAGTTTGTAGTCAAAAAAGCAGTAAAATCAGGTAAAAGAGGTAGGAGACCAAAAAAAGCAACAAAAGTCAAAGTTAGAAAACCTAGTGAAATACCCGAGACAGATATAGTACAACATTTGTTCAAAGAATCTATGAAAAGAAATAAAGACAATTTCAACAGAATAAAAACAACTGCCATGGGTCTTACTAGCTCAAAACTAGCAAAGCTAAAAGTCCCTCGAAATGCTTCCAATATTGTACGTGAACCAAGAAAATCAATTATTTCAGCATATTCAGAAGATGTAGAGAATATTGAAAAAGTTTCCAAAGATTCACTTCAAAAGGATATTTTTGAGTGTAGTGAATGCCCTAAAGTTTTTCGCCAGCGTTCACAATGGAAACGACATGTCGATTGCATTCATTTAAAAATCGCTAAATTTGTTTGTATCAAGTGCAACAAGGCATTTAAAAGATCAGATCATTTGAAGAATCATATTCGCAGAATACATGCAACAGCTGAATAGTAGTATTGACAAGCCTCATGTGTTTATTGTGTAAGGGTATGGTATAAATGTAAGTAGATCTCTGAAAGAATTTTAGCTATGCACAATAGCAACTATATCACGTGATGGAATAATAGAATCCATGATCTTTAACTGGGCTTTGAAGATTATCATTGACTTCCCCAAAACGTGTTGCGACTATGTATATGTTCGTTCTTCTTATAAAGTTAAGGACCACACCAATGCACCAGGGCTTGCAGTTTCATAGCTGAAATACTAACATCAATTTATTTTACAGATTTGAATTCTTTCTTCAATTAAGCGTGCAGATTAGATATCACCTAGAACACAAACAACGAGTGTTTCCCATTTACACATGAAAGCAATCATGAGTCAATTTTTCAATAGTACTAAAACTAAATAAATTTTACCCATATAGAGATTCCATATATCAATGTTTAACAAGCGCACGTAATTAAATTATATCATCTTGTATTTCAATTTGTATTATTTCATCTTGAATTATCATATTAAAATCCCAGTATTCCCGAAATAGTTCACCTTTGAATTTAACCTCTTGATTTCAATTTGCAATTTTCCATAGTTTACATTTATTCCACTTGTATTTTTTCCAATATCGACATTAATTTTCCCATCTTTATGTTTCATCATGTAGTAAAATATTCCTCATTTGTGTATCAATTGCCGTTATCACACGTTTGGTATGTATCTTTTATTTTCATTGACAACAACAAGCCCTGGTGTTCAATATGTGTGTATTCTTTTATATAATGTTTAAATAGTACAGTTCACCAAGCACTTCGCTTTTAAAGTAGAAAGGCGTGTAAGAATATCATAATTTGTCACTACAACTGATTATGGTAAATAAACTCAACACTCAATATTTACCTTGACTATGATGTACGATTTTAGCTGGAAACAAGTGCTAATAGGTTTGTTGTTGATAAGGTTCTCACAAGCTATGATCGTGTACTTTGCACCTGGCGAGTTTGACATATCCTCCACAATCTTGTTCAATCAGTATGCATCGAAATCAAAATATGATACAATTACAACTAAAATCTTACAAAGGCTAGCTGCATGGGACTCTGTATACTTTTTAAAATTAGTTATGGAAGGAATATCATACGAACATGAATGGGTTTTCTGTCCATTATGGTGGAGATCTATGCGTGTTGTCAAGCTTAAATTTAACCTTGATGTTTATGATGTTCTACTTGCATTTATTATCATTAACAACATTGTCACCATAGGAATATGTCGTGTTACTTATGCTTTATCATACAAGGTACGTAATGATTCACGCTTTGCTTACATTGCATCGATGCTTATACTAGTGCAACCATCAGGTATATTTTCAACAATTTCTTATTCGGAACCAGTAGTTCAGTTATTATGTTATAGTGGATTATACCTATGGTATTCAAGAGATAGAAAAATTCATAATAAGTTGGAATATTTTTTATCAGGACTATTATTTTCAATAGCTTTTGCTATAAGATCCAACTCATTACTTTATGGAATTCTATATTTATATGATTTTGTTTTCCAAAAAAGCCTCAAAAACAGGATTCTAGCCTTTTTAACAGGATCAACGCTTGCGTTGACACTTGCATATCTGACATATCTTCCATACTCAATTTACTGTCCTGAACGTGGAGAATGGTGCAATTCTTGGTCAAAATCATTAGTTTCATATGCACAGGCTAAATATTGGGGGAACGGATTTTTGAAGTATTTTGAAACTAAAAATATACCATTATTTCTAATTGCAGCACCTCAATTGACCTTGATATTATTGTCATTGATAAAATTCAGGCCTGTGTCATCAGTAAGACCAATATGGATTGTTTCCTTAGTTTATATGATTATTCAATTTACGATAATGCACGTCCAAATTGTAAATAGAGTAAGTTCTTTTATTCCATTACATGTTTGGTACGTTGCACATTTATTAGCTACTGATAAGGAAAGTGGGAAATGGTGGGTTAGATGGTGGATTGTTTGGACTTCTGTGCAAACTGCACTATTTTCCATGTTTTTACCACCGGCTTGAACTAGATGCGTTGTTTTTTTTAAAAGTATACTGTAACGAACTAGTCTAATCAGATCCTATTAAATGGAGCCCATGCCACGTCTTACACCCCGCAGCCTTCTTACCGCACTGACTACTATCGTTCTCCTAACCATCAAAACACAACTCAACTATGTGGCAGAGTATGTCCCTTTCTGGCAACCTACACTGGACATTGCAGCAGATAAAGTTGAAATAATCCAGGAAAAGGTGGGTTTCACAGCCGCCAGCACACTACACTGGTTATTTGCACACACACTATTCTAAACAAGTTATCTCTTTTCATCTACCTTACAAGGCATGTTA